>KE154181.1:74255-93413 GCA_000411075.1 Sisymbrium irio | reverse complement strand
TTAGTGATATAATTTTGAAAATTTATAAAAACTTCTAGCACCCTATCTTTAGAAGGAAGAAGAGTAATCAAAGTATACTTTGATTTTTCATCAATGAAGGTCACCAAATACTTTTGATTCTCTCTTGATAAATAAGGTGAAGTCCAAACATCACTATGAACCAGATCAAAACAACTTTCATAAGTATGAGAAGACTTAGGAAAGACAGTTCTACAATGCTTTCTTAAAATGCATGCTTCACAACTAACATGATCAAACTTAACCTCAGGCATAACCAAGTTCAAAGCTCTAGCATGAGGATGACCAAGTCCAGCATGCCAAACAGCACTATGTTCATTAATAGCGGAATTAAAAGAACAGGGTAACTGAAGAGAAGCTTTAGTATCCTCAAGCACATAAAGATCATTCTCGGTCTTTTCCTTCCAAAGCACCTTGCTTGTCTTAATATCCTGAAAAAACACTTCATTAGATCCAAATATTTCATAGCAATTCAAATCAGAAGTGGTTCTTTTCACAGACATTAAATTGGAAGTGAAACTAGGCATATAAAGAGCTTGAGAGTTCTTATCAAACAGTTTCAAATTTTCAATCCCTTTAATGAGAATCGTATCACCATTAGCAATAACAACACTACCAACAGCTAAATTCATATCACTTATCATGCTAACATCATTAAGCACCAGAATCAACAATCAAAGGCTTTTTACCACTCACAACATGATTAGATGCATGAACAGCCAACAATGGTTTGTCACATTTCAAGGTGTGACTAGTAGGCAAAGACTTAACCAATTTCAAGCGATGCTCAACAATCAACGATTTATCACTCTGCAAGGCATGAATGGGTTTACCATCACCATTACCATTACCAGACTTTCAAAGCTTTGAAAAGAGCATGAAGGTCAGCCTTTGTCACAAAATCAGTGGCAACACTCATGGTCGATCCTTCTCCTTCACTCTTCTCAGTTGGTGGACCGGCCGCTTTCTGAGCTTGATGTCTGGCTCTTGATTTCCTTCGGTTTCTACCATGGTTCTACTTCAAATGAGGATATAACGTCCAGCAATTGCTCTTAAGGTGTCCATTCATCTGGCAATACTCACAGACCCATACTTCTTTATCTTTAGCAGCACCATAACAAGCTCCCAAAGCACCTTTCTCCTTCTGGAAAGCATTCTTCAGAGTCTCCCAGAGCTCTTTCACACTTCCACAATGGCCATATGCTTTAAGAACAGACAACTCCAAAGATCCATGGAGGATGGACAAAAGAGACTGATCTTCATGGAATCACACCTCTGAATCAGTTGCTACAACCTCCTTTCCTCCTTCTTTGGTTTCAACACAAGGCGCCTTGGATCCCTCAACATGGTTCCGCAGATTCCTTCTACTCAAAACAACTTTGGCAACATTGCCCAAAGCCAATAGTTTTATTCTCCTTTGAGCACAACTGGCAAGGAAATCATTATCTCAACCTGCACAAGAAATAAACTCAACCAACCAACAATGTCTCAAGTTCTTTCACAATCAGATCTGAGAAAAACAACCAAATCTCAACACAACAAGATTTCAACACTTCAACACAACCAGATCTTTTAAGAATACAAGGAAATATTCAATATTTAAGAAGGAAGAAGAAATGAGAGATCTTTATTTAGCTCAAAAATGAAGAAAGAAATATGAAAGCTTGAATCTTTTGGTTGAAACAAGCAAGAAAACTGAGGAAAAATGATGGATCTTTTGAACAGGGATAACAAGAACAGCTGAAGAACACAAGGAAAACGAATTTATGGCTTTTCAAAGTAAGAACACAAAAAGAAGCCAGGAAGAGATCCTGGGACAAAGAAATGTTTAATGGAAAAGAATAAGAGATTAGGCACCAGATTTAGAACCTGGCTCTGATACCATGAGAGAAAGTGAGATTAAGAGATTATGCAACGGATTAGAGAGAGATTAAGAAGAGATTAGTGATGAACAAGAGATATGAGAGAGATTGAGAGAATAAAGAGAGATTGATGAGAAAGAGAAAATTCTCATTTCATAATTAATCATTTACAAGAGTCTACAGCTTTATACAACAAAGATAATAAAGAATATGCTACCCTATATCCTATGCCAGCTATACAAAAAGTAAAAGTAATAAGGTAAATGCATAAAGAAAAAGTAGCCTTTTCTTAATCAGCTACAAATGGAAACTTCTAGGAAATAGTCTAATAGCTATAAGGAGATACGGAGAGGAATCCTTCAAGGAAATACACGCCCACTTCTGTAGCTTACACTCTAAGGTTCAAGACTTGTACGGATGTACAGACATGTACATACTGAGATAGAGTCCGACTTGAATCCAATTGTAGGACTAGATTGCCGACTTGAATCCAATTGTAAGACTAGATTGCCGACTTGAATCCAATTGTAAAACTAGATGAGAAGAAGTCTTCTTCAAGTTCAACACTAATAACCTACCCAACATTTATATTAAAACATCTCTTGTTCCTTTGGCTCTCTTATTGTCATACTATATGACCACCATGCATCAGTTTTGCCTAATCCTGGGCGTTTGGGTACCCGTTCGGGTTCAGACCGGGTTTTTTGGATTTTTGGGTTTTCAGGTTCAACTTTATAGAACCCATTTGGGTTTTACAAAATTTTCGGGTCAGATATGGTTAATAATTTTTCGGGTTCGGATCTTTTTTGTAATACCATTCAAGTCTCATTTTATATCCAAACTTAATTTGGATTCGGATAATACTACTTCGGGTCCGGATATCTATTTTAAAAATAACATATTTTTATTTTAAAACACATAAAATTAATATATAATAGAAAATATTATTAATATTATACAATGTGTTAGAATTCATATATTATAAACATAACAATAATAATAAATCATAAAATTAAATTTTTAAAAATATTTGAATGTGTTTAAATTATATAAAATTACAAAAATTGTTTAATTTCAGATTTTTCGGATACTTGTTCGGATTTCGATTGGGTTCGGATATTATCCAAAATCCAATATACCTAACTTTATGCTTCATTTAGGAATTGTTTTAGAAAAGGTTCAGATCGGGACCAGATTTTTTGGTGCAGATCCGGATATGGGTTCGGGTCTCAGGTATTATGCCTAGGGCTAATTTTGCCATATGCATTAGTTTTTGGTGCCAGATACTGATTGCATGCGTGTAAAGAAAGATCAAGCACTATATTTACAACTGTACAAGTAACAACGTTAACTCATGGTTAAGCTGATTTACAAGAAGCACGGATGATGTCAACTTTCCAAATTCAATCATCACACATTACATATCTAAACACTATTATTTTATAAGTACATTTTCATAAATACTTTAAAAAATTAGATTATTTACAACAATTGTCATTCAATTAATGAAGTAAATGTGTTTGGAAATAAGTTTAACAGGGGTAGAACCGACCGAGTTGAACGAGTTAACTCACTGTTCAAAAAAATCCGACCCGATACCATTAAAAAAACGTGCGGACCTTTGTTTTCTTAAATCAAACCAACTCCAATTAATTTGTACCAAAATCAAACAGGTTCACTTTTAAAACTAACCGACTCTATTTAAAGGCATACCAAATGTCCAAACATATCATATTCTCGAAGTTCTATACGAATTTTAAATCAAACCCATTTCTTCAATCAAAATAACAGATATCCTAAATTGAAATTCCTATAATTTCATAATCGTAGCTTTTTAAAAATTTGTAATCTGTGTATATCGAACACAAAACTTAAAAAAAAATCAGCAAACCAGAAAATAAATAATGATGCATAACCGGTATCAAAAACAAATTTATTGCTAATAATTATCTAAAACTATTTAAATATGATCCGGTATCAATATATCTTCACATTATAATGGACCACGAGATTGTAGGCAATATTCAAAATTCAGAGAACAAATTCTTCAAGTTAAATTTTCTTGAAAATCTTTTCTTTCCTAAAATCGTGTAGTTACAAGACAATTTTTCTCATAATATTATAAAAGGAAATGAATTAAAAACCGATATCATTCTAAATTATGGTATATTCCCAAATTATGGTAACAAAACATATTGGTCAGTTTTGAGAAGAATAAAATTATGTGATAGTATATTCAGAAATAACTAATCAAAAATTCTAATTAACAACTGGCTCTTATTCTCCTATATTTTCGACTTACATTTCTCAACCATTCCTAATATAAAGCTTACACCCTTCATCATTATAAAACGGCGACCTTCTCCATTATCTAAAATCTTTCTTTCAAAAGCTTCGTAACATTCTAATGTTCCTGTGATTCTAATGTATACTACAGGTTTCATAGACCTTAACCATGTCTCTATTTTTAAATGTCTCTATTTGATTTATCTATAGATATTGAAAAATACAAGATCATTTGTACCATTTATGCTATTGACACTGTATTATTTAGATGTATGAAAGGTAACAAAAAGCTGAAGATCTAACAATCAAGGAGACTCGGCCAAAGGTGTATTGTTCGCAATGATTATGTCACAAATGTGACGCCAAAATAAGTAAAAGCAATATTTATTTCTACTTAGTGTACCGGCAATTGAATTTAAGTTGTTTTACTAAATATACTTTTCCAAATACAGGTGTAACCTCATCTTTACTTTTCAAACTATCAAGGCCGAGAAACAAAGACAGAATTCTGCTCGCTTTTAATCGGTGACATCTTATTCTGTATTGGGGAACTGTGGAAGTTTATACCTGGAGGAGGAGGCGTCGGGTCTCTTAGCAGTTAACTCGAAGCTTTCCACCAAATGGTTGAAGTTCTTCAGACAAAAAGAAACGGTCCACAAGGTAGCCAAACGATTCTTCACTATAGAAAAGAAGAAACGAATAAGGACATCATGTTAAAATTTGTATCCTCCCAATAGAAAAAAGTTAAAGAAGTTTGTGTCATATTCGCACATGTGGTATCAAAAAAAAATAGATCAACACGAAAATAGATTTTTATAAATTGGAAACGAACAGAGTCATTAGCTGCACTTCAGTTATCTACACTTGGAAGTTCTACCGATCGACTAACTCACTAGCAAGAAAAGGTAAGACTTTCCGCAATAGATTATTTATAAAAGGACGATAACAAACCTTGAATGACATTGTTCTCTAGATTTCTCATGGTCTTGGATGCAGAAGGAACCAGTCTTTCCTGTCTCATTTTGGCTCTAACGAGAATATCACTATCAGTCAAAGGAATCCGAAACAGTTGAAGAGAGAGATAGAGAGAGAGAGAGAGTATGATGTTAAAAGATTGCTCCAATTTTTCCGTCGGCGATGAACAGATGGTTGTTCTTCACTGGGTTTCCTCCTCCTCCAGTCACGAAACTAGATGAAGAGGAAAAGCACTCGGATTATTAGAAGTGTAATTGCGAGTTCAGTGGTTGTATGGCCGGTGATCAAACTAGATCAAGCCATGATCTAGACAGTAGACACTACTTTCCCTTTACATTTTTTTTTTCCTTTTTGACATCTGTTTTAGCACATTTTATCTTTGAAACAAAAAAGTTTAAATAAAGAAATACACATATTTTTCCTTTTTCAAACTTACCAAAGAAATGATGTTTTTCTACAATTAAAAAAATTAGATTATCTATTTAAAAAGGATTAAATTGCAGGAGTATACTATATCATTAATATTTCGAACAAGGTATAAAATTAAAAAAAAGAATATTTTTATATACCTTCTATTTTTATAAGAAACAAATTGTCAAAAATATAAAAAGTTTGCAACAAAAAAATTCTATTTTAAAACTCCACAGTATATTTTAAAATCAGATATACATATTTTTTTTACTATGTTTCATAGATATATTAAGCAAACTATTAAATTAAAAAAAGCAAAATTGTTTATAATTTTAAAACTACTACAGCAACACAAACTATAATTCATAAATAATATAATTTTTTGAACCTCGAACAAAAAATGTATACAACAAAAAAATTCAACTAATATATTAATCATCTATGTATAATAAATTATTATCATTTTTGTAATTTATAAATATTAAAAAAAAATTAATATGCACATAAAGCAAATTTTTTTTAATAATGTTATAAAAATGATAGAAACTCTTCAATTTTAAATATCAAATCTAATCAATTAATATTTATATAAAATTTTAATTTAATACTCTATATTGATTAACCAAAATATTTAAAATAAAAGATTTAAAATATAAAATTCAAAGATTATTTAAAATAAAAAATAAAAATACAGCTCATAAAAATATCAGTACAAACATAAACTAATTATTAATAGTGTAGTGTAAATTATAATACAAGAAAACACAAAAAAAAATTATAAAATATTCGTCTATCCAATAATATCTTTTAATCTATAAAATTTATGACTTTTTACTCCGTATGAATGTTGGTTAATCATTAAATTATCCAAAAAGAAATAAATATATAAATTCTAGATTTTGGAAATTAATACTGCTAAAAAATATACAATTAACAACTAATATAATATTTACAACTCATAAACTATTAAAACAAAACAAAATATAATCCAAAATAATACAGTTTTCCTTACTCCAACAAATAAATGAACTCATATCACAAACAAATTATTTAATAAATTAATCACATATATATAATATGTTAGTATTATTAATACTAATCATCGAATATTAAAAAAAAAATTAACTCCGCACGTAAAGCGGATAAAATCCTAGTATACAGTAAATATACTACGTAGTATCCCAGGTTTTGCGTAGAGTAAAATGTTTATATAATTTTATACAATTATTTATATAAATTATATAACTTAAACATATTAAAATATTTTAAAATTATATACTAACAAAAAATTAAATTATATACAAAAATATATAATAAATTTGCTAAATCAATAATTTTTAATCATTATTAATAGAGTAGAAAATTAAGATATATAATTTATATCCTAATTTATTACTAAAATGATGTGAATAAACATGAATATAGTTACTGCATTTATTTAGTTAAATTTTTGGTTACTTATTTTAATATATTATATTTTAGTTTGTTTAGAAAATTAAGTTGTTTATTACTAATTGATATCAATACAATCAAATATCTTGATGTTGGTTTATTTGGGGAAATAACATAACATATTTTAAATTATTTTTAGATATAATGAAGTAGTAATATATATATGATAATTATGGTAAGTTGACATAAATAAATTACTTTGATTTTTTATAAAAACAAAATATTTTGATTTATATATTAAAATTGTCTTTAAGTTACTTAAAATTAATGTAAAATAAAGTATATTAATATCATTATATCATGGTTTTACTGAATATAATATTCCTTAAGTAAAGTGTTAAAGTATTTATATGTTTTATGTTAACTATATTATCTTTTATATGTGAACAATAAAAAAGTACAAATAGATATAATATAAAATTATTATGAAATGATATGATTATTATTGTAATTAATAATATAATATAAAGTAAATAATCATATATTGAAATATAAAATATATTTTTAATGTAAAAATTATTTAATAAATATGAAAGAGATAGGTAATATAAAATTATTTAGTTATATTGATCAAATACATTATTTCAATTGATATATAATAAGCATTTTATGAATTAATGAATGAAATTAATGTAAAATTTATTTAATAAATGTGAAATATATAGTCAATCTAAAATTATTTAGTTATATTGATCAAGTACATAATTTAAAATTACACATAATAAAAAATTTATGAATTAATGAATGACATTTATTTTAATTAGAATTCTATAGATCATAACTTTTAATGATAATGAATAAACTAATATAAATGATATAATGATATTACATGTAATTTGCTTAGTAAATCAAGTCTTTTTCTATTAAGAGTTAAAAAAAATTTCTCTATTTGACACTTCATCATGGTATACATGAGGTTAAGGTTTTTTTTTTTTAAATGGATTCTCAATATTTAATATATAGAGGATATACTCAAAAACAAGTTGAAACCAGAACACAATTTTTCATTGTATATAGTAATTTACAACGCCGTGTCAAATTGCAGTCGCGAGGACGTACGCCTTGTGAGACTCAATTTGGTCTACTTAAAGCGACATAGCTCGTTTTTTTTTTCATTAGCTTCTATGACTCGGTTTAGTAGCTTGTAAGTTGAAGAGAATTAATCATGGAAGAAACAGAGAAAGACCTGGCCAACTCACTGTGGTGAAGCAAATGCTCAGCACTTACTTGACCCTACTAAGATTGGTGTTGCACCGATAGGGCTCGTTCTATGTCTAAATCTTTGGGAAAAGGTGTTCATAAGGTCTTGTGTTTGGCACATAGTAACCGTGTCCGTGTGTGGTTGCAGTGTAGTGGAACGTAAGAAAGGCTCTTGTTTTATAGCTATTGGTAATGATTATTATAGTGAAGTTGTAGATTTATGACTAGGAGAAAGAAGAGGTGTATTTTCTTATGCTGGTAGATCGTTGTTCAGTGTTCTTGCATCGTGTCTACAAACCGGACAAAAGGTTCTCCAATGTCCAAGCCAAGAATCAATACACACAGCATGAAATTCTACCCCAAAAAAAAAAGAAGAAAAAATAGACAACAAACAAAACCACTTTAAGAAGGTTATGCAGAAGCAGAATCAATCAACGATCTCTTAAATACAACAAAATGGACTAACTGTGTTGGCAAGGTAGGATCTTGAGTTGGTCGCTGTTGTAGTGTGGTCGTCAAATAAGTCTAGTCGGGTCGTCCTAGCGAGTTCTGACTTTCGTGTTAAAGTGGAGACTATGTGAGAATGGACAGATGAAAAGTTAATCGAATGAAAAGTGGATGTCTTGACGAGCAGGAGTGCTCCTCAAGAGGTTACTTAGAAGTGGATCCAAATTGCTAGGTCGTTTGGAGAGGTGACGAAAAGGTTTTATTAGTTTCGTTGTATAGTTTCTGCTTGTAAGCATAAGATTATTTGTTTAATAATGAACGGTGCAATGTGTATTTATAGTAATGTTTAAGGCAATGAACATTGACAACAGGTCACCACCAATAAGTTAACTTACTAATCTTGTTTCTGGCCCTTCTTCTCTATTGGGTTCATGATAGGCCTTTTGGTCCAAAGCCTATTTATGAGATGGGTTTGAGTGGGTGTTAAACCCATTTTTAACAGTCGCCAGAGCAATAATCATCAATGCATATCACACAAGTGTAGGAAGTCATACCGATCTATAAACGATTTCTAAATTAACTTATGAATTTATATGCCAAGATCTCATTTAAATCACTATAGGAAATGTGTGTATTAATAGCATCGGAGTATAGCGTTGTTAACAATTATTCTATTGTATACCAACACTGGCCATTATAATAGCATTTACACTGCTATGTTTCTAATCACGAGAAAATAAAATAATCGAGGCGCATTAATTTGGTAAATGGAGGCGCCTTAACATTGCAGATAAAAAATAATTGCTATTGTATATGAAAAATATATTGAATTATGTTGACAAATAATCTTAAGTTAAAAACACATTCATTTACTCTCTTCACTTTCTTCACTATCTCCTCGGTTCCCGTTGAATCTAAACCCTTTGTTCTTCATAGTTTCTCAGAAAATTTCAAGGGTTCTCTCGAATCGAAGTTTCAATTGGTATGTTCTTATTTTCGATTTAAAAGTTTGTGTTTTTGGGTATTGATTTCGATTTGGGTTTCGATTGAAAGGTTTTGATATTGGGTATTGATTTTGATATGGGTTTCGATTCTTAGTTTGTGTGAACATGGATGTCAAAGTTTGTGATTTGCGGTATCAATTTTGATTTTAGGGTTTTGATTTAGATTTTGGGTTGAATATGTGAAAGTTTGTGTTTGGTTTCAATATAATTTTTATTTTTTGGTTTGATTGTACTTTGATTGAATCTGTTCTTTGTTTATCATTTCAGAAATGGCAAAGACAAGAGGAGGACAGGTTGGTGCTCGTCGGAGTAGATGTAATCAAGGCTTGGAGGTAGAAGATATAACTCCGCAAGTTGCTTCTGCAACAACACCACTACAAGTGCAGAAAAGAACATCAAAGAAAGTGGCTTCCCCAAAAAAGAATTTGGTTATAACGCCAACGAGAAGAAGTACTAGAATCAAGAAAGTGGCTGCTCAAGAAGATGAGGTAGAAGACGTAACACCAAGTAATGATGATGAGGTGGAAAATGTAACACCGATATATGGTAAAGAAGATAAGGAGGCTGATCAGGCTGAGAAGACAATGTCTGAAGATGAAAAAGAAGATACTGAGATAGGAGGAGAAGCTAATCAGACCAGACAACAGAAAGAGGATGACGTAGAAGATGGAGTTCTCAATGAGAAAGGAAACAAAGAAGAAGCTAGCAAAGACGATGGAGTTATCAATGAGAAAGGGAACAAAGAAGAAACTCTCAAAATGGAAGAAGATGGAGTTCACAATGAGAAAGGGAACAAAGAAGAAGCTCTCGATATGGAAGAAGATGGAGTCAGCAATTCTCAAGATGATCAGATTCCTAGTACTGAAGGAGTTCAGCTACCAGGGGATGAAGTGAAAAAAAGAAATAAAAGTGGACAAACAAAGATGCGTAGAGTGGCTGAGAATCCTAATGATAAGGTTGCGGTCACATTCAATGACTTTGGAGAGCATGTCGGACCTGGTTCAGTAACATTATCATCTTTTCTTGGTCCTCTTGTGAAGGAACATATTCCGGTCACACTTTCTGACTGGAGAAAACTTTATTCAGCGACTAAAGCAACAACGTGGGAAGAAATTCAGGTAACACTATGGTCTATATGTTTTGTTGATATTTTGTAAACATGTTTGACATTTGCTTATTGTGATGCAGGGGAGGTTTAACTTGCAAGAAGAGTGGCATAAAGCTGTTATTTTCAAGCAGCTGGGAAATTTGTAGAAGGCTGGTAAATCAAGGCTACTGTCACAAGTACGTGCTGCGAAGACTACTTCTGAGAGAATAGATTTAAAACCCAGCAACGTCCCATCCATTCAAGTGTGGAACTCTTGGGTTAGGAGAAACACTACCAAAAGTTTCACGGTTAGTTATCTACAACTAAGTAACTTTCTTGTTTATAGGTCATGTCTTATAGATTTAATCTCTCATATTTTTTTTTTTTTTGGTCAATAACCTCTCATATTTATATTGTAGGAAATAAGTAACAAGTACAGAGAGATAAGAAAAGATCAGATTCCTCACACCACCAGCTGTAAAGGAATGCTTTGTTCAGCTGAAGATATGGTAAAAGAGTAGTCAAACATCTCTAAAATTTGTACAGCTTGTTAGAATAGCTTGTTATTGAGATTCGTCTGTTTTTATATATAAAAAAGAGTGAAGACCTAAGAAAGGTGAGTAGGAGTAAGGTATGGATTGCAGGACACACTCATGCTTATGGTAGACCGGTGAAGCCTCGATTTGCTGAGACTATTGTAAGAATTGTCGAAGTTGTTGTGTATAACTAATGGATTATTATTAATGAATGATCTTGTATTTATTTTTTTTTATCATGAAAAAATACAGTCATTTGATAGTCAAATGGACTCAACATCAGCTGCTGAGAACATAAGCGAAGATGTTTGGAGTAAGATTTTGGGAAAAGACAAACCTGGACGAGTTAGGGGGTTTGGTAGAGGGGTTACGGCTACTAAACTAGCATATCTACAATTTACAGAAGCAAAGATTGCATAAATGAAAAGTGAGATTGAAGAGTTAAAGGGCATGGTCCGAGACTTAGCTACAAAGAAGGTAAGTATTTTTCATTACATTTGGTGAAATGGTCTTAAAACATTTACGATTTCCTTTCCTTCTCTCATAAAATTAACGGTGATGCTGAAAGTAGTGGTGGATTTAAAGAAGGAGTGAGAGTACAAATACTGGATTGGATTGAATCAGAAGATCTTGTTGTTGGTGAAGGAAAATTCTACTCTGCTGAACCTAAGTACAAAATTGGTCGTATACCAATTGGTCCTAATGCAGTAGTGATCATTGTGAGGTCTGCACTAACCGCAGAAGCTTCTCTCTGGAGGCATACAACAGATGTGTTAACTCTTGATGAAGCTGTGGGACAAAAAATAGTTTGGCCAGTGGATAAGGTGATACTGGATAGGGATCCAAACTTTTCAGAAGATATATCTATGGTAAAGTTTCCAAATCTTGTTTTCTTCTTACGAAAGATGTGTTGTCTCTAATCATTAGTTTCTTACATTTAGCAACCTAAGGAATGTGAAACTCGAAGATGCAAGATATATGATTGGACCAATGAATAGGACGAGGTTATTGCTGAAGGTGTCGTCTGTTCAACTAAATCCAAATACATTGTTAATAATATACCTCTAGGTCCCAATGCTGTTAGTGTCGAAGTTCTGAAGGTGCTCAATGATGAGTCATATTTGTGGAGGCCAACCACTTATATGTTTTTGATTGGTGATGCACGTAACGAGAAAATCGTCTGGCCAGTCCTAAAGGTTGAAGTCGTGGCGACCACCGCTAAAGATGCAATACCTCCTAAATCTGCAACCAAGAACATATGATCACCTTCACCAAGAAAAAAGTAGTAGTATGTGACTGAATGAAGTTATTTTACTTTTTTCTGTTGATTGATGTTGGATCAAGAATTGATGTTGGAACTTGCTTCTATTATCTGGTGTGAGTTGTAGAGTCCAGGCAGCACTAGTTTGACCAGGAGTCCA
Source organism: Sisymbrium irio (assembly GCA_000411075.1). NCBI lineage: Eukaryota > Viridiplantae > Streptophyta > Magnoliopsida > Brassicales > Brassicaceae > Sisymbrium > Sisymbrium irio. Next base: position 80,714 of record KE154181.1, on the reverse strand, counting down.
AAGCAGAAGTATATTCTCTTAGATTGCAGCAACTCTGGACGTAAGGTAGCTGAAGGAAGAGTTGCTTCAACTGATAAGAATGAGTTGTGCCACTTTGTACCCGTAGGTCCAAATGCAAGCAAGGTGTGGGTTGAAGTGGAAAAGATTGGTGATGCAAAGGTCTGGAGGTCAAACTCAGAGATCGAATACATATCTGATGCAATAGGTTCAGTTGTGGCATGGCCAAATGATAAACTCAAGTTTGTTTGATGCAAGAGATGATGTTGGTGTTTAATCTTCTCTACGTGACAATTAGTTTGAACTGTATGTGTAATGATATGTCTTGGTTGAGAAACACAAACAAATATTATGTCTAATATTATGTTATAAGGTTTGTGTGGTAAAATGTTTTGTTGTGTAATTAAATCCAATTCCCTAAAGTTAAAATTAAAACCATATACCCTAAAGTTAAATCCCTATACCCTTAAAACGAAAATCTCATAAACTTTAAAAATGAAAACCCTTAACCCCAAAGTTAATACCCTAAACCCCAAATCAATACCCTAATTGTTCTTGCTTTAATATTTTTTTATTACAAATAATGATATGGTAATCTTACTTTCATAAAAATTATTAGTTAAATATTTTATACAACTTCAATGTTTAAACTTTATACCCTAAATCTTTTTTACATACATCTAATTCCTAATGTTTATGATGATGTGAATGAGATCATTGAATTTCATGAAAGCACATATATAATTTTTATATTTGTAAAAAAAAATATTTGAAAAATTAGAATACTGATAGAACAATTTTTTAGGTTTAATTTATTTATTTTTCTTAATAACCTATTTTATATGTTAATTATCTGATTTCAAATGAAATTAATACTTTGAGCCAATGAGGAGTAACCTCGTAGATCGCAGACGTGGTGAGTCACACGCCGATGGCTGTGTGTCACCTACTTCGATCTGAGCCATTCTTACTTATTGGAGTAGGATTAATCGTAAAGCATTGATTTGTTAAGAGAGTTTTGATCTGAACCGTTCTTTTCTAATCCAATGAGGAGTAATGGCTAAGATCGCAGACTGATTAATCCTACACCGTCTGATTTATCTCCATAAATTTGATCGGAGCCGTTCATCTTTCTGTCTCTTTTCGTGGCCAAAATTTCCAGAACACAACTCAGAACAAATCTTGTTCTGTCTCACGAGCAAGAACAAACTCTAAAGCCTTTGTTTCACCACGAATCTATCTAGCTAAAATCTTTCGATCTCACTTGCATCTGCAAGAAAGCAAATGGATAAGACGTGGATCTGGCTGCCAAGGTAAGACCTAAGTTCTCGAGCTCACTTGTATTCGCCGATTGAAAGAAATCTAAGTTCTTTTGTCTGATTCTTGTAGGAGTAGTAACGAATATCCAGAAGGAGCAACTAATTTCGTGAATTGGTTAGCAAAAAGATTGAGAAATCTGTCTGAAATGCTATGCCCTTGTAGAGACTGCCGCAACCTAAGCCATAAGTTAGTAGACACAATAGTGGAGCATCTGGTGATTAGGGGTATGGATAAAAAGTATAATAGCTCTTGTTGGAATATTCATGGTGAAAAAGGTGTCTACAGAAGGCAGTGGTCCTCAAAATGAAACGGAGGCATATGACTTATTTAAGAAAGTATTCTCCATGGATGAAGGTGGTCCAAATCAGATGAATGACAAAGGGGTAAAGACAAATGATGATGACAAAGCACCTGCGGAAACTGAATTTAGGAAGAAGCTAAGAGACGCTCAAACACCATCGTACTCGAATTATAGAAAACACACGAAGGTTTCAGCAATCATGGGACTTTACAGATTCAAGGTTAAAAGTGGTGTGACGGAGAACTACTTTGATCAGCTGTTGGTTTTATTTAAGGATATGCTACCCGAGGACAATTTTCTTCAGTTTAGCTGCGATCAAGAAATTTCTGAAGATATTTGGGTTCGGCTACGAATAATATTCATGCTCGCATGAATGATTGCATATTGTATAGAAAGGAGTATGAGAAGCTAGAAATCTGTCCAAGATGCAAAGTGTCAAGATGGAAAAAGGATAAGCACAATAATGAGATAAAGGTTGGGATTCCAGCAAAGGTCCTTAGATATTTTCCAATCAAGGACAGATTTAAGAGGATGTTTAGATCAAAAAAGATGGCTGAAGATCTGCGTTAGCACCATACCAATGCCACTGAAGATGGTACAATGTGACACCCCGTTGATTCTGTCTCTTGGGCACAAGTGAATGATAAATGTCAAGACTTTTCTGTTGAACCAAGGAATCTTCGTCTTGGAATTTCTACAGATGTGATGAACCCTTTCTCCATGCAAAACACCAATCACACCACATTGCCAGTGTTGTTAGTGAACTACAACACGCCTCCAACTATGTGTATGAAGGCTGAAAATATAATGCTGACTTTGTTGATCCCAGGTCCAACAGCTACTGGTAATAATATTGATGTTTACCTAGCACCACTGATAGACGATTTATGAGATTTTTGGGCTGAGGGTATTAAAGTGTATGACTCATTTGCGAAGGAGAATTTCTATCATAGAGCCATGCTGCTTTGGAGTATCAGTGACTATCCAGCCTTAGGAACGTTGTCTGCATGTAAAGTGAAAGGGAAACAAGCATCCAAAGTAGGTGGAAAGGGTACACCTTCTAGGTCGCTTAAGTTCAGCCACAAGTTTGTCTACATGGGAAATAGAAAGAAACTGCCGCCTGGCCATTGTTACAGATATAAAAAAGTTTGGTTTGACAACACAGTGGAGAAAGGGAATACGAATATGATACAAACTGGTGCTGAGATATATGAGACATTAGAAGCTTTTAGGAATGATTTTGGAAGACCTCTAGATAAGGAAAAAAAGGAGAAGACCAGAGTTGGAAGATAAGAGATGGTTCAAGAAGAGTGTGGAGAATCAAATGATCTATTGTGGTGGAAGAAGAGTTAAATATTCTTTGAACTACCTTACTGGAAGGTAAAGTATAGTAACTGACCTATCTTATAAGATTGTTGTATATGAATATGCCTAACAGTTTCTTGTTTAATGTGTTAGGAGTTGCCGGTTCGTCACAATATTGATGTTATGCACGTAGAAAAGAATGTATCGGATGCTATGTTGTCTTTGTTGATGCAAAGTGCTAAGTCAAAAGATTGAATGAAAGCAAGAAAAGACTTAGAAGATATTGGAATCACCAATCACTTGCACACAGAGGTGAGGGGAAAGAAAACATACTTAACTACAGCTGCCTACTGGATATTAAAGAAAGAAAAGACCATTTTCTGCCAAAGGTTAGCTAAGTTTAGAGGTCATGATGGTTATTGTGGTAATATTGTGAATAGTGTTTCAGTTAACCCTCCAAATATTGGTAGTTTAAAGTCGCATGATCATCATGTGCTAGTATAGAACTTGTTACCAGCTACATTAAGAGGCTTGTTACATAGGGGTCCTAGGATAGCCATAAATAGATTATGCAGTTACTTCAACAGGTTGTGTCAGTGCATCATTGACCCAGAGAAACTTAAATCAATGGGGACAGAGTTTGTGGAAACAATGTGTCAACTGGAGCGCTTCTTCCCTCCATCCCTTTTTGATATCTTTTTCCACCTTCCAATACATCTATCAAAAGAGGTCGTTTGGGAGGACCAGTACACTTCCGATGGATGTATCCTTTCGAAATGTTTGATGTACTCATTTGCTATCAATATATGTATATCCTGCAATGATGTTTGACAAATATTCATATTTATTCACTGAGTTATAGGTACATGAAAACACTAAAGGCTTTTGTTAATAATCATCCAAGGCCATAAGCATGTATGGCTGAGGGGTATTTAGCTGGAGAATGCATTGCATTTTGTTTAGAGTTCCTTAAAGTTTCAGTACTAGTTCAAGAACCAGTTAATCACAATGAAGATATTTAGGCTGACAGAATGGTGGTTGAAGGCCGGCCTCTGCAGAAGGGTACAGAGTTTACCCTTTAGATAAAGATAGAGACATTGCACATTGCTATATGCTAATGAACATGGCATCTTTGGATCCCTTTCTTGAGTAAGTTATTGTTTAAGTTTCATCTACTTTAAATCATAATTTCAATTTCATATTCTTTTGTTTAATGTCAAACCAGTATGCATTTGGAAGAGTAACAAGCTAATGATGCTCGATGTGCTAGAAATGAAACTTTATTATGGAAAAATCACATTGAGCACTTTGCAGAATGGCTTAAAAAGAAGGTTTCGAACTCTATCTTCTTTTCTTGATTAATTTTTTAATGACTGGTTAGCTTGTATTTGATGACTGGTTAGCTTGTAGGTTGATGAACATGTCCAGATTTGAGTATTTTTTATGACTGGTTAACTTGTATTTTGATGACTGGTTAGCTTGTATTTTGATGACTGGTTAACTTTCTGATGAATATGTCCAGATTTTAGTACCTCAATTGAGACTTGATTATCATATTCTGATTTCCTGTGACAGGTTCATTCAGACTCAACAAGTAGTCATTCTAAGGAGATAAGGTGATTCGTATTTAGACCAAGAAATGTTGCTTTTAGAACATAAGGGATTCATCATTAATGGGCAACGGTTTCATACAGATGCGGTCAAGCGGAAGACACAAAAAAGTGGAGTAACTTATGAGGCATTTAGCATGTGTAGATCAAGTGCTCGAGATAAAAGTGAAGGTTTATTAGTGGTAGATTGATATGTTTTATGTTTGTTTTGTGGTTTGTATGGACAAGTTGATTTATGAGTTTTAAAATTAATTTTTGTGGGAATTTTTAATAATTAAAATTTCTTATTACAAATATTCGAATTAAATATTACATTTATAAAAAAATCAAATCGTAATTATTATAAATAAATTTTTGGATAGTTAGAAAACTAATTAATAACACGAAACATTTGCTATCTTTGCTAGCAGAAAAAATAAAAATAATAGATTTTAATTTACTGAACGATATTATAAATAGCAACAATTGCATAACAGTCATCGCTATTGTTATACAATTAACTATAGCATAACCTAAAACCACTCTAAAAATATAGACTTTTAATAACGGGCGCTGTCAGATCGGGAAGAAAGCGCTATGCTTTTCTTCGCATAGCGTTTTCCATCCACTAATACTACCCACATTTCCTGTAGTGAATACTGAAATAAATCTAGATATTAGAGTTTCAAAATAATTGAATGTTTTGCAACGGAATAATGCATAAGAACAACCAAGGTTATTAAACACTCCACACGTCGTGCCTCTATCGGTATCCACACATACACAAACTGGAATGGAGCGGGATGCTAGTGTCGTCAGATCAAATCTCAAGAATAACTAACAATTGTTTTATTTATATTAGGGTTTTGTTGATGTATGCAGCTATGTTGTTATATTATTAACCTACGTCACAAAGTTCGTTTATATATAAACACACACAACCTAATCCAATTAGGTTTACTTAGTAGACTTAAGCCTAATCCATATGCATGTGAGATAAATCATTATATCCTGCTGCACATTATTAATTATATGCATGTATATCTTATATAACATATGTATAATAATTAATTCCTAAAACCCAAATATATTTTGATCCAATTTGCTTAAGTGTGTGACCATGTAGGATCATATTGTATTAGTAATAGATTCTCAATCTGTAGATTATAAGTGGCTTCTAGTAAAACATTATAACCACCTAATATTATACGTCAAACCGCGACTCTATGACTCTAACAAGAGTAATTACAATAGATATTAGGACACTCCCAATAATCTCCCACCTAATAGTATTTAATCATATATTCTCATAATCCATTTGTCTCTTATTTCTTCATCTTAGCATAAGACAACAAAATGTGTCATCCTTATTAAGCTAGATCACATTTATCGAATTCCGATGTATATTGAATAAAAAACGACTGACATTCACCGCGTTTGAGTATGAGCATGCATTTTTCAGTATCAAATCTTTATAGGCCCAGAGATATCTATCTCCCATTATATATGAGGGACAAATCCCATCTTGTTCCATCCTTGTTCCTTACAAACTTCATAGAACACCCAATCAATGCCTTTATATTCACATGTCATGGCTAACCTTTGACAAGGTCAAAGTGAACTGATCTATCAGTAAGAAATCATGACGAACTCAGATCAAATGACTATACTCTATAGTCATAATGATAAACTCTTAAGACACTTATATAACAATCTTGTAAATTTCTCATAATGGGTCAATCTGATCATGTTTTCTCTAAAACATATCTATGTAATTGACTTTAATTCTTCTTTCAAAAAAAAGTAATTGACTTTAATTCAACATATAAATGACTTCACGAAACTTAATCATCAGTCACTTCATAAACTAGTCATCGTAGTTATTAATGTCTCACTTTAATAACTTTGATCAGGGACATCAATAATTTATTTCATCTTTCACTTATA
>KE154181.1:42745-59391 GCA_000411075.1 Sisymbrium irio | reverse complement strand
CTCATTTCCCTTTCCACCAAACAGACCCACAGACCCTCTTTTTTTCTGGATATGTGCACACAACCTAATACGAAAATTATGTATCATCACAACCTAATACGAAAATTATGAATAAAAATTATAACAAAAAATTGTACTAAACTTATCAATAAAATAAAATTAAGTTTTCAAAATTGACGTATTTAAAATTATATATACGAAAATAAATCTATGAACACCTTTTTCTTGTATAATTTTGGGGTATAAATTTAATAATTTTAAACACATTTAAAAACTAACTTATAAGTCATCTTTTATAAAAAAAATTAACAAATCAATTTATAAAAATAGTATTTTCTGATTTATATATTTATCTAATTTTTTATTAATTTTAACACTAAAATAACAATAGGTCAAAAAAAATAAACACACACATATAAATCATCATTCATGGCTTTTAAAAACTAAAATCAACATGAAAATCAAAAACCAAATATTTAAAAACCAAAAACCAAAAGCTAAAAACCAGAAATCAAAAACCTAAAATATACGAATCAGGGCCTAAAGCCGGAAACAGTTTATTAGGGTTAGATTCTAAATTTTGAGGCCCAATATATTTTTCGCCCTTAAAAATAGTTGTTATGTCGAAAAAAAAATAGAAATGGGCTTTAAAAGTAAAAATATTCACACTAGCGTTTAGCCTTTTAACGGTTTTGGGCCTTCGCATTAATTTCTCGACACCTCTCGAAAGATCATCGCGGGAGAGAACAATAACAATCTCTGATTCATTCACTCCGTGTCTTCCCACAAACCTCCTTAAACTCGCACGACTCCGATCATTACTAAAAATCTCAAAATCTCCAAAATCAAATAAAAATGGAACAATCGGTTACTCAAAAACCACTACCTTACCTCCCAAGCACAATCGAGAATTCGAGAGAGTTACAATGCGTCGGAACAATGGAAATCGTCGCTCCGAAACCAATCGGTTTCCTCTGCGGCTCGATCCCTGTCCTCGCCGATAATAATAACTCTTTCCCGACTTTCACTTCTCCTCAATTACCGTCTCACGAAACGTAACGTTTTACAAACAAACTTCTCCTTCGTCTTCTTCTTTCACTTAAGTATATAATAATTAATAAACTTTGTTAATCTGTTTGTTGTTGTTGTTGCAGAGTTAGTGCTCCGAGGTATCAGATGATTCCGATAGAGACGGATCTTAATCGTCCTCCTGTGTTAAGTGATTTTCCCGAGAAAGTGCTACCTCTCGCCGCCGTTAAATCTAGAATCACCGGAGGTAAATTTGTGTACAAGCAGCTTATGAATATTGAAGTGATGACGTGTTAATAGTTTTTGCTTAAGCTAGTATGATTGTGGTGTTACGAAGGTACATATTCTGTTTATTTGCAGTTCTTTAGTCTTACGATTAGATGAAAGCCTATGAATATTGAATAGAGAATGAAGGACTTATGTCAATAGTGTTTTAGTTCGAATTAGCTTAAGGTTGAATGGTTGTGGTGTTATTTTGATTTGACAGATATATCTAAGTTTTCTCCAAATTCGTCTTTCAGTGTACTAGCTTGTGCTTGCGTTGCTCGATTTTTGAGTATTCATTTTCTCTTCAGTTCACATTTGTAGAGAAATTTGCTTATGTTTATAGTGTTTTTATGTCGTCGCAATTTGGTTGAGGTTGTATGGTTGTGTTGTTTTTTTTTTGGGACTTGGCAGATATATCTAAGGAAGCTAATGTTATTGCGTCGAACCTTAGCAAGAAATGTGAAGCACTTGCTGTTTCCGGTTTAGTGGAATATGGAGATGAGATTGACGTGATTGCGCCGGTTGACATTTTAAAGCAAATCTTTAAGATACCTTACTTGAAAGCTAGAGTCTCTATAGCTGTTCAGCGTGTTGGGCAGACTCTCGTCTTGAACCCTGGGTGCGTCTTTTTTTACTTTATTCCATTTCTTTAAATCATGCAGTTTCCTATGGAAAGGTCTTTTATTTATGTTGTTGTGGTGCAGACCTGATGTTGAAGAAGGAGAGAAACTGATTAGGAGGCACAAGAATCAACCTAAATGTACAAAGAATGCGGATGAGTCTTTATTTCTAAACTTTGCTATGCATTCAGTGAGAATGGAGGCTTGTGATTGCCCTCCGACGCATCGTCCGCATACAGAGGGAATGTCAAGTTCTTCTGCTCTCCCCGCGGGAGAGAACTCACATAGTAGTGCTCCAGACGACAGACTTCATAAACCTACAGGGAGTAGTAAACAACTGAAACAGGATGGTTTTATTTGTGAAAAGAAGAAGAGCCAAAAAAAGAACAAGGAACGTGAGCCTACAAGGAAAAATACTCAAATCAGTGAAAAGAATCAAAAGATTAAGCCTTCCGGAGACTCTGAGAAACACAGAAGAGGTGGGAGCAATGAGTTTTTGAGAGTTCTGTTTTGGCAATTCCATAACTTCCGCATGCTTTTGGGAAGTGATCTGCTTCTGTTCAGCAACGAAAAATATTTGGCTGTAAGCTTGCATTTGTGGGATGTTAGCGAAAAGGTTACTGCTATACTCTTGAGTGCTTTGTGCTTTTTCATCTTTTCAGTAGACATTTTGTTAACTGTTCTGTTTTCGCACAGGTTACACCTTTAACCTGGCTTGAAGCTTGGCTTGATAATGTAATGGCTAGTGTGCCTGAGCTAGCAATTTGCTATCATGAGAAGGGTGTTGTTCAGGGGTATGAGCTTTTGAAAACAGATGACATATTTCTACTAAAAGGAATCTCTGAAGATGGTACACCTGCTTTTCATCCTCATGTTGTTCAGCAGAACGGCCTTTCTGTTCTAAGGTTTCTCCAATCAAATTGCAAAGAGGACCCTGGAGCTTACTGGGTAACGTTATAATTTCTGCCAAACTATTATTATACCTTTTGCTCGGAATTTATCTTGTTGATGTCATTACTTACTACGGTTGATTTGGCTGTGTTATTTTCAGCTCTACAAAAGCGCTGGTGAAGATGTGATTCAGCTCTTTGATCTTTCCATGATTTCAAAAAGCCATTCTTCAGGCGATGATACCGACAGCGCAAGCGCATTGCCGTCTATGATTCACAGTGGGAGAAGTGACTCAATGTTTTCTTTAGGAAATCTTCTTTACCGTGTTGGTCATAGGCTTTCTTTGTCTGTGGTAAGGAAGCTGTGCGCTGATATGCGTCAAAGATTGAGAAAAGCTCAACTGCCGCGTTTCTAACACTTCTGCATCTTGTGCAGGTGCCGAATGATCGGACCAAGTGTGCGAGATTCCTCAGAAAATGTTTGAATTTCCTGGACGGGCCTGATCATATGGTATTGGTTTTTTAAGATGATTTTTTTGAAGTATCATTGAGATTTTTTCTTGTTAAATCTTTCATGGGTACTGATTAGTATACTGGATAGGTTGTTCGGGCATATGCACACGAGCAGTTTGCAAGGCTCATTCTGAATAATGACGAGGAAGTTGATTTGACTTTTGAGTCTAATAATGTGCAACGTGAAGTCAAAATAACAGACCTAGAAGACGAATCAGTTGAGCCTATTACCGCTGACCATGGAAATGAGGCGGTGATTTTCTCAGAAGACAAGTTCACTGAGGATCACTTGGGTTCTTATACATCGCCTTTAATATCTGTGAGACCGAAGTTGGAGGCAGACGTGTCAACTTGCAAGGAACTATCAGGTTCAGATAGTTCAGATAGTCCGGATTCACACAATGCTAAAAGTTCTGGTAGTCCAGATACTAATCTCGTTCTTGGTCCTGTATGCCAAGCTCCTGCGCCTCTGCTTGAGACGACAACCAATCTGATATCATCGAAGCTAGCAGCAGTTCACCATGTCTCCCAAGCTATAAAGTCTCTTAGGTGGACACGGCAACTACAGTCTTCAGAACATGAGGGTTCATTTCATGATATATTGCCTACTGTAGATTTTTCCAAATGCTCATGTGGTGATCCAGATTGTATTGAGGTCTGTGATATCCGTAAGTGGCTTCCAACATCTAAACTAGATAGGAAACTGTGGAATCTTGTTCTGCTTCTTGGTGAGTCTTATCTATCTCTAGGGGAAGCTTACAAAGAAGATGGACAGTTGCACCAAGCTTTGAATACCGTGGAATTGGCATGTTCCATATATGGATCAATGCCACAGAAATTCGAGGAGACACTGTTTGTTTCCTCCATGAATAAGTCTGTTTCATTGCAGTCGAAATCCCCTTCAACCACGCAGGCTGAAGATTTAGAAGCGGAACTTTCATCAGCACGTCTCTTTTGGGCTAAAGTGTGGATGTTGGTTGGTGATATATATGTACAGTTTCACATTCTTAAAGGTCAAGAGCTCTCCAAACGAGCAAAAGACAAATCTACCAATCAGTTAAGAATGCCATCTGAAGTAGTAAAGGAAGTACAGAGGCTCAAGAAGAAGTTAACTGAGTACAGTCAAAACTGTTCCTCTTGCTCATTAGTAAATTGCAGTTGTAAGAGTGATAGAGCAAGCAGTGGAAGTAGCGCAAGTAGCAGTGGGAGCAATGGAAGTAGCGTTCGTTCTGTGTCTCATAACAGAAAGCAGAATAGAAAATCGAAGTCTAAGAATGTCGCTAGCAGGCTCTCACAAAATGTTGAAGATGAACATGTCAATGTCGCAGATGAGAACAAAAGCCATATAAAAGGAGATACGTCAGCGGTAACAAAAGAAGCTGTCCCTCTAAATCAGAAGGAATCCAACTCCAAGGAATCCTCAGGAATCAAAAAAGGAGGAATTTTCAAGTATCTCAAGGGTTTTAAGACTGATGATGCAGAAAGCAATCTCTTGGCTGCCTTGAATTGTTATGAGGAATCTAGAAGAGTATTACAGAAGCCTTCACGTGGCTGTAACGAGTTTCAGTCTCTTATTAGAAAGAAAGGTTGGGTATGTAATGAACTTGGTCGGAACCGTCTCGGGAATAAAGAATTCAACAAAGCTGAAGACGCCTTTGCTGATGCTATAGTGGCATTCAAGGAAGTTCACGATCATACCAATGTTATACTAATCAACTGCAACTTGGGTCATGGGCGAAGAGCTCTAGCCGAAGAAATGGTTCCAAAGATGGAAGCTCTTAAACTGCATCCTGCTTTCAAAAATGCTTACGAGGAAGCTCTGGAGACTGCAAAACTAGAATACTGCAAGTCACTTAAGTATTACACGGCAGCAAAGGCAGAACTTAGTGTTGCCAATGATTCGGTTCCAGACAATCTGAAAGTTGAGGTCTACACGCAGCTTGCTCATACACATCTCAGATTTGGAATGCTTTTAGCAAAAGAAGACACAACCGATCGTGGACAGAGGAATATTTCGGAAACTCCATATGATTCTTCTTCTGATGGAAGATCCAAGGACTTGAGAAAACATGAAGTATCAGCCAGTGACGCTATAAGAGAGGCATTGGCTTTATATGAATCTCTTGGGGAAACACGCAAACAGGAAGCTGCTTACGCTTACCTTCAATTAGCGCGGTATCACAAAGATTGTTGCTTAAGGTTTTTAGAGACAGAACGTCAAGGAAGCTCTCCTAAACCTGAGACGAATGTCATCCAGAGAGCCAAGCAGTACGCTTTGTTGGCAGATAGGAATTGGCAGAAATCAATGGACTTTTATGGCCCTGAGAATCATCCTTCCATGTTCCTGACGATTCTAATAGAAAGATCCACTCTTTCCTGTAGCCTTTCAGACTTCTGGCAATCAAACTCTGTAAGTGCTCCTTTGTGTTCTCTGTGATTCCATGGTCTGGATGTTGAACAATCAAGTGAAATGACTTATAATGCTACTTCTTTGTTTTTTGCTTCAGATGCTTGAGACAGCTTTGTCTCGGCTGCTCGAAGGCCGTCACATTCCCAATACACATGCGGAGTCATTAAGAACCGAGGACCCGGAGCTTTACTTTAAATTCTGGGCCCAATCACAGATGGTTCTAAAGCGAATGTTAACCTTATCCTTACCCACGGAAGGAGCAAACAAGTCTCAGAGCATTGGAAGATCCGGAGACAGTGGGAAACTAAGAGAGCTATATAAAGCATCACTCAAGTCAACAAGTCTTAGCGACTTGAATGCAATGCATGTCTTGTGGACATCATCATCTTAAGTAAGCGATCTTGCCTTAAATGTGTATTTTAGGACAAGATTGCCAAGTGTTAATATAAGCGACGTCTAAAATCTTCTTTTTATATTTTGTAAATTTCTAAGGTGAAAACGTAAAGTATTAAGAACGATACATTGGCGATGCAGCGATAAGAGTCATGAGACCAACAGATTTATAAAGTTGGTGGCAGAATTCATATGATTATTATCTTGTCATATAAACAAAGACAATGTAGATTGGAGGGTGGTATTTTAAAACATAAGAGTGGCGTTAAGGTTGTACCTGTAATGTACTAATGTTCATGTGTATATATTCCTGCTTTTGGTAGCGAACACTTCCCAATATTATAAATCTAATTTACATACTGCATAACTTTAAATAGTGCCCATCCACTGCGCAAGTTGCAACGATTGTTTAAAAACGTCGTACCGCTAGAGCACTGTTTATTTTTATTTATAATCTCTTTGTATGACTAGATTGTCAGAACAATCAAACTTTTAGCGATCTAAAATTCTTACATTGTGAAAAGTAGCACAATTTAGCAATCTAAATTGGATATCGAATTGGAACATACAACCGGATCTCGAAAGCGACCTTCCTAGCAGTAACTTCATACTTTTGAAGAGGTCAAGATTCTATTCCTTTTTCTCTTAGTTCACAAACTTTGTTCGAGCAATAATGCTAAGAGATAATTACACTCAGGCACACTTCTATATAAAATAATAATACTCAGACACATTTTAAGTTGAAGGTGTATTTTGGGCTCTATGTGGTATGGTTTAAGACAAATTTGACCTTTTTTGTTGGTTTAGTTATGATGGAAACAAAAAATGATTTTAGGTTAGTTACACTATAACAAATCACAATCGTCCACATTTTAAGATCATGTGGCTGTCATGATTATGAGTATTTTTCTTTTCTTAGTTGAAGCCTCTGTCACGCTCAAGCAAAGTCAGCGAAACCGCCGACGAATCCACAAACTCTGCTGCTGAGGAAAGAGCACGTGTTCAGAGCTAGGGTTTTCTCCACCAAAGCCAGGTTCGGAGGTAAAAACATAGAGATTTCTATTGACTGCCGCCTCGACGAAGAGGCCAGACTCTACTCCACCATTGACTCCCAAGCAGGTTCCGCAGATTCAACAACTTAGATGAAAATTCAGAGGAACCAAGAAAGTAGAATCGACGGTGATCCTGTACAAATCACTTAGAACGTTTAGAATTGTCTTTTCCAGAGCAAGAATTCAGGTGACGGAGGACACGCCATGTTCATTTTCAGATTCAACACAAGCAGAGGAGACAAATAGGAAAGAAGAGGACGAGAGAAATGCAAACGACGTCGTTCTATGGAAGTCCAAGCAGCGTGGTCAGGTCTTGCATGGTTAATCCTCCGTGGTCAGACCCTTCATCTCCGTTGTCAGACCCCCCATGGAGCACCTACTCTCTTCCTGGATCTGATCCAATGCAAAAGACCACATCCACATGGTCGGGATCCAATGGACAGTAAAATTAGGTTGAACTGTAAAAATAACTAAAAAAGAATTGGTTTGGTTTGGTGAAGGGCTTTTTAGATTTTATACAAGCCCAAAGTACAGTTATATTCCAAAGTGCCTTATTTGTAACTTTTTAAATTTAAAGTGCCTTAGAGTGTAAACTTTTAAAGTAATTTGTACATTTAAAGGGTCTCTTTGTGTTTGTTTACATTTAAAGGGAGATATCTGTTCAAACGTTCCTGACCACATTACAGCAACCAGGTGGATATGTCTCTTGGGAAAACATTGATTAATCATCCATTGTATTCAGAAATGGCCATAATGCCAATCCAATAGGCCACTAACTTATTTGTCCATATATGGTCAATGTCATCCTTCGGCTATTCATCTACTTAAAATATATTTAATTAATTAAATATTTTTAAATTGATGAATATTATAATCCTGTAATTGACCATAAATTACTAACCATCGGGTATTGACAAAGTGGATGTATGTTTTGTTGCATTGTTTTTTATGAGATGTGGTGGAAAATAACTACATATTGTAAGAGATCAGTTTATGGCTATTATGGTCAGTTTCGAATACTATGGACTCATAATTTAATGTGATTAATGATTTTTCTGATTACATTGGGTACACATGATATTTCCCTTTCGTACCTATGAAGAACCTTCCACCTCATATCATCAAAAACATCAAAATATATACAATCTATCATCATGGTCATATCTTTGTGGTTAGTTAGTTCGTGGTCATCTGTTTTGTGGTTCTATTCTTCGTCATTAACTTCCTCATGGTCAGGTATTTTGTGGTCAGTTTCACTTTCAACGTGTATGTTATCTTGCTTTCGGTGGTCAGCTTCTTTGTTCTCATCTTCTTCTTTCTCCAGAGACCGGAGACAGGTGCAGAGGCGACTGCTGCTGCTGGGTTATTGAACAATTGTTGATTTACCCTGATGCAAACAGAAATATGGCATCAGGAACCAAATGAACATTGTATTCGTTGCTAAAATACGAAAAACATATGTTATCAAAACAATAATCATCGGCAAAATACGAACCTGAATCGTGGCAAGAAGAACCATCTGAATCCACCAACAACCTCTGTTTCATCCTTTATGACCAAACCTTGGAGCCGTCCGAGTAAAAAAATCAACCCGACGATTGACAAAATCGATTGAGTCAAAACCATGAATCGTGGAAAGAGTTTGCGTACTCTTACCTTTAAGGATAACTGGCCGGAAATTCTGTCACCGAAAACGCCGCCCAAGTCTACGCCGCCGCTATCGTTTTTACCGTCAACAAACCAAAAGAAATGCAACAAAATTAGGGTTTTCATTCGATGGGTAGAAAATTAGGGATTGGAAAAAAGTAAAGAGTAAAACGTAATTAGAATTCTTTTTAGTCTGGAGGTACCTTAGACATTTCCAAAACCTAAAATAAACCTATATTAAGAAATGTTTGAGTGTAAGATATTAGACTAAAGTGTGTCTGTCTGTAAATGACTAATGCTAATATCTCAGTTTCAAAGCATGTTCCAAAAAAAATTCCTAATGATGTTTTTTTCAGAGATTACAAAAGTATAGTACGGTTTACTCGTTCTTCTTTGTAATAATTTATTGGGCTACTATGTATAAATTAGGTAGAAATAATACAACTGGATTCGGAATCACAAGTCCCCATAATGAATGCAAATTAGATGAGACGTGCAAGATAAAGTGGGTCCAAGTCATGTAAACGTGTTCTCCATTATCCACCAATCTAGTCTTTATACGACCCAACCCCACTAGCCTATAGACCAAGTCAGACGAATGGCTAGTTAAATTTCTTTGTTTATTTTATTTCCAACGCTAATTTCTTGATCGATATATATATTTTTTGTCCTGCGTACGAACTACGAACATGTTGCTATTATTATTTTGTGTGGTTGCATATACTTCTATTTGGATTATTTTACTTCTACGTTAGGCCGCCTCAAGCTGAATTTGACTGACAACAAAAATAATAAAAATAGTAATAAAAACCATTCAATTTAATATTACACCAATAACTTTTTTCCACTAACTTATCTACTAAATAAAAATATTAGAGAGCATATGTTACAAATACATGTTAACCCCCACCCCTCCCACCCCCCTCCCTAAGAGCATTTCCAACAATAACTCCAAATTTGGTGTTTAAATTATACCAAATTTAGTGTTTTAGTGTACTACTTTATTTTTCATCTCCAACTACAACACCAAATTTGACACCAAAAAAGGATTTTTTATTATTATATTATTAAACTTACTTTTAAAAATATCCTACTAAATAAAGAATATGAATTATTCTATTGATTGATTATACAGTAAATATTAAATTTTAAATTTTAATAATGTATTTTAAATTTGAATAATTTGCATTATAATTTATACAAATTTATTAACTTAATTATAATTTTATAGTTTAAAATGAAAAGTATAAAATTATATGTTATGGATTAATTTTTAGTTATAAGTTTTAACTAATTTATAGTACTAATTTAGTTGTATTTGTTAAATAAAAAGTAGAAAAAACAATATTTTAATATTTGATGATGTGAAAAAATAATATTTTAATGTTTAGTGGTGAGAGAAAGTATTATTTTAATGTTTGGTGTAATAAATAGTGTTACACCAAATTTGGTGTAATACTGTTCACACAACACCAAATAATAGTGTTTGGTGTAAATTATAGCGTTCCATTGAAGTGACTTTTACACCATTTATGGTCTTTTACCGTTCCATTGGAGTTGTTCTAAAAAGAATATTGTACGATGATTCTAACTTCTTTAGTTACCTAGTTGATCTGCTAAAAATATTCGCATATCTATTTATGAATAAGTGATGAAAATCTCTAGCCAATGTGATTATATCATCCAAATGCCTTTGCATGATTGAGTTCTTTGGATGATATAATTTCTACTGCTTCCATTAGAGGAGCTCTAGGCCTTGATGATACAAAGCTGCTGTGTCACAACAAAATGTTACATTCTTATAGCAAAGGCACTTTAATTTGAAGGAAAAATCTTCTCTCAAAGCTATGGTTTCTGCTTCTAATAGAAAACTGTGACATTATATTCTCTAATTCATTTCTTAATTAATTAAAGAAATAAACGGGTCCGAAATAAACAAATGACGTAGAAAAATCGATAAAATGATATAAGAGTAAGTCAAAAAATGGAGAAGAGGGAAGAAGAAGAAAGAGAATCAAGAAGCGTTGTTTGGTTCTTGGAGTCTTTTGCCTTTCCAAAGAAAAACTCCATCACCATCATCATTCTCACCATCTCTCGAAAATCAAGATCGCAAAACAATGGAGAAACCAAACCCAAGACGCCCATCAAACACAGTCCTCCCATACCAAACACCACGCTTAAGAGATCACTACCTCTTAGGCAAGAAGCTAGGCCAAGGGCAATTCGGAACAACCTACCTCTGCACGGAGAAATCAACCTCCGCTAACTACGCCTGCAAATCAATCCCAAAGCGTAAACTCGTATGCCGTGAGGATTACGAGGACGTGTGGCGAGAGATTCAGATCATGCACCATCTCTCTGAGCACCCACACGTTGTTAGGATCAAGGGTACTTATGAAGATTCAGTCTTTGTTCACATCGTTATGGAGGTTTGTGAAGGAGGTGAGCTTTTTGATCGGATTGTCTCAAAGGGTCATTTCAGCGAACGTGAGGCTGTGAAGCTTATTAAGACGATTCTTGGTGTTGTTGAGGCTTGTCATTCTCTTGGTGTTATGCATAGAGATCTCAAGCCTGAGAATTTCTTGTTTGATAGTCCTAAAGAAGATGCTAAACTTAAGGCTACGGATTTTGGTTTGTCTGTCTTCTACAAACCAGGTTTGGCTTCATACATTGTCAAGTCTTGTTCTTTTTTTGGTCCCATGTATTGAATATCGCAATAAGGTCTTATGGGTATGTTTTGGCTTGATGATCTGTTTCGTTGGATTCAAAAAGTTTGCTGCTTTGATTGTTTTGTTTCTTTATTAGGGGGAACCTTAGCTTGTATAGATGTTCTCTACAAGCTAAGTTGGTTTCGCTTTATCTCTTTTGATCGAATGGTTGAATTGCTACTTCATACACTGCCAAGTCATGTTCTTTTTCGTTGTGGTGTAGGTTTGATGATCTGTTTCGTTGCATTCAGATTTTGCTGCTTGAGCATTGTTTTGTTAGGGGAACCTAGCTTGTATTGATGTTCCTCATTGAGTCTCTTAAACTTCATGCGTTGGTTGGAATTATTCTGCATTTTCTCCGGCTTGGTTTTGGTTATCTTGGGATCGGTGTTTCCTATCAATCAAATGTTTTGTATCTGTTCCAATGGTTAAATGACTTTTTCATTCATTGTTAAGTCATGTTTGTAAGTTTGTTTTCTTGATAGAAACAGGCTCCTTCTTTCCGGTATGTGTAGGCTTGACGATCTGCTTTCTTAAATCCCAATCCAAATTCAAATTTTGCTGCTTGAGCATTTTTTCTTTGTTCGGGATGTTCGAAATGAGTCTCTGAAACTTCATGCATTGGTTGGATTATTCTGCTTTTGTCTGGCTTCTGATCTCGGATTCCCTCAAGATCATATAGGTATTGGCCTATGCTGGTACATCGCTTAATCGGTATTGTTTTGCTTCTTCAGGACAATATCTATATGACGTTGTTGGAAGTCCATACTATGTTGCACCAGAGGTTCTAAAGAAATGTTACGGACCTGAAATAGATGTGTGGAGCGCCGGTGTTATCCTCTACATCTTACTAAGCGGTGTGCCTCCTTTCTGGGCAGGTTAGTCTACAGAAACCACAGCCTTTATTACAAGTTTCAGGTTTTGTTTAATGACGAATGCATTTCTGTCTTTTACTTGGCGCTTGCAGAAACCGAGTCTGGAATCTTTAGACAGATATTGCAAGGAAAGTTAGATTTCAAATCTGACCCGTGGCCTAGTATCTCAGAAGCTGCTAAAGATTTGATCTACAAAATGCTTGAGAGGAGCCCCAAGAAACGCATTTCTGCACATGAAGCCTTGTGTAAGTTTAGCTCTCAGTTTATAAAGTGTTATAATTGTTTCTTTGTAGGTTATTGAGTATTTTTACTCTGAATGTGGCAGGTCACCCATGGATTGTCGATGAACAGGCAGCACCAGACAAGCCTCTTGATCCAGCAGTCTTATCACGACTAAAGCAGTTCTCGCAAATGAACAAGATCAAGAAAATGGCTTTAAGGGTAGAACTTAGAGTAATATACATTCTCTGTTTTTCTTAATGTCCAAACCCATTTGCTGATTTCTTTGAACATAACAGGTGATTGCTGAGAGGCTATCAGAGGAAGAGATTGGAGGTCTAAAGGAATTATTTAAAATGATAGACACAGATAACAGCGGAACGATTACTTTTGAAGAGCTTAAAGCAGGTTTGAAGAGAGTTGGATCCGAGCTAATGGAATCAGAGATCAAGTCTCTTATGGACGCGGTATCATTAACAAACTCCAAAACCAATAAACTCTCTTTCTGTTCTCAAAATGGACTTTTAAGATAACCATTTTTGTTTTGTGCACAGGCTGATATTGATAACAGTGGTACAATAGACTACGGAGAGTTTCTAGCTGCAACATTACACATGAACAAGATGGAGAGAGAGGAGAATCTAGTGGCTGCATTTTCATATTTTGACAAAGATGGGAGCGGTTATATCACCATTGATGAGCTTCAGTCAGCTTGCACAGAGTTTGGTCTATGTGATACTCCACTTGATGACATGATCAAGGAGATTGATCTTGACAATGTATGTAAAAACCACAACTTCCTTCTCTTTTAGTATCCCTCTTTCAACATGTAACTGAGGTTTTAGAATTGTATGATTTTTTTGTAGGACGGGAAGATCGATTTCTCTGAGTTCACGGCCATGATGAGGAAAGGAGATGGAGTTGGGAGAAGCAGAACCATGATGAAGAACTTGAACTTCAACATAGCTGATGCTTTTGGAGTTGATAACCAAAACGCTCCAAAGTCTGATGATTGACCCATCTCATTCCATCAACAATTTCATTTTGATTTTCTTTTATATATATTTGGAACTAAGAAGAATACAGAATATAGATATATGTTCTGTTTTGTTTTGATTTATTTTTCTTGTTCTTTTTGTAGATGAGCAACTGTCTGAATATCTTTTTCTTTTCTTTTTTTCTCTTAGTATGGATAATTTTGCTTCACAATAATTGTTTAAACTTCCAAAGAAATGAAATTCAGAGTTGAGCAATGCAGTTTATAGTTCATAAATCATTTGTAATTTGGTTTTGTTTAGATTATTATACCTTCTTTTTATATTTAGTTCGGTTTTATTTGTGGTTCGGTCTATAGTTTATATAACCATTGTTCATCCTACAAGTCACAATAAAAACCATAAAGCACATCTAATCCATCTCTATATTTTTTTTAAACTCTACTTTAAAGTAAAATTTACTTCAATTCACTTCTATTTGAATTGAATTTTTTTTTTTTAAATTAGTCTTTATTAATATAATATAACCATTTGTAATTTGGTTTTGTTTGGATTATTATACCTTCTTTTTATATTTGGTTCGGTTTTATTTGTGGTTCGGTTTATAGTTCATATAACCATTGTTCATCTTACAAGTCACAATAAAAACCATAAAACACATCTAATCCATCTCTATAATTTTTTAAACTCTATTTCAGAGTAAAATTTACTTCAATTCATTAATAGAGTTGAATTATTTTTGAAAATTAGTCCTTATTAATATAAAATATTTTAAAATTGATTTACAATGGTTTTTTAAGTTTTAAACTTTTATAACTATAACCAAAATGAATGAAAAAAATAGTTTCATCTTTTATTTTAAAGTTAATTTTTTTAATTTGTAAAATAGTTCTGTAAGGTCTATGTATAACTCTAATATATATAATATAAGTTAATTAGTATCATAATTTTATTAGATTGTTGTCAAAATTAAAATAAATGGGTTAATTTGTATGAAATGAACCATGGATTCGGTTCGGTCTGAAAAAACCGATCGGTATTAATTGTGAAGCCCTAGTTTCTTTAATCTAATATATACTTCTCGTTTGCGTTTAAGCGTTCGTAATACAGTGGGAGAACTGAGTAAGGAACGGATTTGAAGGATTTTTCACAAGAAAATCAGTTGTTGTAGAAAATGGACAATGGTTTGTTTCTCTGTTCTGTTTATGTCTTTTTAAATGTATCCTCTATGAACTGTTATTTACGTAAGCTTCAAACTCTTTAACTCTCAAATCTTAATCTTTTCTTGTTTGATTTTATTTTAGTGGTGTAAGTTTGAGAAAGCCAAGTGTTGTAGGTGAGGACAGGATCAGTGAGTTACCTGAATCTTTGATTCTGCAGATATTGTCTCTACTCCCAACTAAACTTGTCATAGCCACAAGTGTTCTGTCTAAACGATGGCGTTCTGTTTGGAAAATGGTGCCAATTCTCCAGTTTGAATCTAAAGGGAATATGCATATATTTGCAGAGAATGTAACCAAGTCTTTGCTTTCACATAAAGCTCCAGTCTTGGAGACTCTGCACCTGAGTGTTGGCAGTAGATGTGAGGATGTGTATATTGGAATATGGGCTGGAATTGCAATCACACGCCATGTGCGTGAGCTCGTGCTCGAAATTAGTTTTCTTTGTGGCCCACCAGTCAGATTCCCGAGTAGCTTGTTTTGTTTTGATACACTTGATACCTTGAAACTCAAGGATTACGTTCTTCTTGACATTCCTTGTCTTGTTTCTATGAAGTCTCTTAGAACTCTTCACCTTCATTCTGTAGTGTACAAAGACAGTGAATCTGTTCGTAACCTTTTCTCTAGCTGCCCTAAGCTTGAACATTTGGTTGTGCATCGAGGTTACCACTACAATAACGTTGTAACGCTTTAAGATCGGACTTGTGGACAAGCGAATGGGGGTATGTGATAAACGCTCCGTCTTTGAAGTACTTGAATATTGAAATCTTAAAAGGTTATGAGTTTTGTCTGGTTGAGAATGCGTCTGAGCTAGTCAAGGCAGATATTAGAAATGTTTCCGATGTAGCCAATGAGATGATTATGGGATCTCTCAACTCAGCCAAACGTCTCTCCTTGGACTTAACGCCTTTGCAGGTAACTTTGTGTGTTTTGTATTGCATTAGAATTATTTGTTGTTCCTTTTTTGGTATATACTAATATGTGTGTCGTGAATAGGTCACATATCCTACTGGAATTGTTTTCTATCAGCTGGTATCTCTCGAGATGTATACACATAAAAAAGAGTGGTGGAATCTACTTACGCTCATGCTTGATAGCTCTCCTAAACTACAAGTTCTGAAGCTCATTGATGTAAGACATTTCATTATGAGTTAGCTAGCTATTGTTGATGATCTCTCGTTGGGGTTAATTTTGAAGGTCCACTAAAAAGTACATTGCATTCCTCTTGAGTAGCATTCATCTCATCAGCCAAATCTGGTTTCTGACAAGAAAAATATGGACCCTGGGGAATGGAATCGACCAAAGTATGTCCCTGAATGTTTGTTGTCCCATCTCGAGACATTTGTATGGACAAGGCATGATTGGATAAGAGAAGAAGAGAAAGAAGTGGCTAGGTACATTCTAAGCAACGCAAGACAGTTGAAGAAAGCAACTTTCGTCATAGATCCCATTGAATCGAAAAGGCTCTTCAAGCTGGAAAAAAGACGACAAATGCTCGACGAATTGCCTGGTGTAGTTAGGGCTTTCAATTCATGTCAACTTGTGTTTGAATCAGAATGATCTTATATGTATGGGACAATATTTTTCTCTATATGCATGTGAACTGAAGCTTATTTTTATGGGAAATTAGCTCATATATCATAAGAATTATCTGTTATTATTAAAACTACACAGAATTTTCGAAAATTGTTGGCATTTTTTAAATACTCAGCGTGCCCTTGTGTTATGTTGTGACAAAAAACGTAATTACAAGAATACCAGTGCCACGTAAGCAAAAAATAGGTGACACGTAAGTAATCGCTGACGTG
>KE154181.1:22795-35097 GCA_000411075.1 Sisymbrium irio | reverse complement strand
TTTTAATATGTTATGAAAGAGAATGATATTTTTAGTTAATTTTTGTTTTTATACTTAATAAAAATATTTTTAGCTATAATTTGAGATTTACTGATAGTTTTATTTTTAAATATATGATGAATTTATATAATTTATTTTTAATTTTATTTTATAGTATTTTATTTTTAATTTTTTGTACATATATTAATGAAAGTTAAAATATGATAAAATTAGCGTTTCTTACTTATTTTTAATAATTTTATAATTAAATAAGTTAATTAGTGTTTTAACATGTTTTTAATTGTCTTAATATTTTACATATTTTAATAAACAAACCATAAAACATGTACTTATAAAAAAATTAACATATTTCATTATGTGAATAATATATACATCAAATTAAAAATATTTTTATGTTATCTTTTTGTATATTTATCAAAATTTGATTCTATGGTTTATAAAAATAATTGATTTATTATATTATTAATTATATTTATCATTTCTTTAATATCTAATATTTGTTTATTATGATTAATTTTGTTTTAATTAATTAGATAATTGAGACCTATTATTTTAAGTTGTTTAGATGCATTTTATTAATATATTTTATTTATAGTAATTAATCTATACATAGTCATATGTAATCAAATGTATTGATACTTATCATAATATACATATATGTTTAGTCTAAATTACCCTTAATAAAATTAAAATTTTCATTGACATTTCTTGTAAATCACACATGAATATAAGTCTATTTAAAAATGTTTCCTTAATTAATAATATAGATATAAAAATGTTTGAATAAATACTGAAGCGATTACAATCCCAGATATATGAAGCGATTACAATCATTTCTATAAATAATAGATTTTTTTCCATGCTACGTGTGGATTGTGTTATTAATTTTTTTTTGTATTTTTTTAGTGTTTTTATTGATTTTTAATGTTTTTAATGTAATATTTTTATGTTATCAAAACTCTTTCCATTTTGAATGTTGTTAAGTGATATTAAAAATGATTGTTCTTTATAAGTGTTTATGGTTTTACGTGCAGGTTTTAGTTATATATAATTTTTTATAAAACAATTTGTGTTTTCAATTAATTTTGAATTTGTTGGTAGTAAAAAGAAAAGTATGAAAATAAATTGATATGTTTAAATGATATGTGTTGTTTGGAAAAAATAACTCATATCATATATTTGAATTCAATTATGTATATACTAATAACTCATTTTTTGCAAAATAAAAATATCCAAAAGAAGTCATAAATTATGTGGCCTTTTTGTCGAAAATGTGAGTTTTATTAACATTGTACTGAATAGAAAAGAACATCCTCATCAAAGAAATAAGTTGAAATGGGTTTTGTAGAACAAAAAGGCTTCTTCTTTATCACTTTGCAACTGAAGACCTTTGCTTTTTGCTCTTTGTCATCTTTATGGTTTCACCCTTTCTGCGACAATGGATATTAGAAACAAAAAAAGGTTATAATACGCGTGGGTTTGTTTTTCTATTAAAATTGTAGAATACTTTAGATATTATAATACGTACGGAGTTTATATTTTTATATTATTTTGTTTTGTAATTTACTGGTCTTTCTAATTTTTTGTAATTAGTTTTTATCAATTTATTTTTCTTAGTTTATGGTTTTATCATTTGTCCATATTTTTAGTTGCTATCATTATATTTTCCTTTCAACTTTGTTTTTTTCCCATGTAATGCATTTATTTAGCTATTCATTTTTGGTGGACTATGTTATCTGCGTAATTAGTGTAATTTTGTTAAAAAGAAAAATGTTTTAGAAACAAACACTCGAGTAAATCGTCTTTCTTAGTTATACGATGAAATATTTTATATTTATATTTTATATTCTTAATATAAATTGAATTCCCAGATAATTTTGACCATTTTTTCTCCTAATAACATTTTAATTTTTCTTATAAGAACTCTATCAGAAAATTAGAACAAATAATTTTTTGTTAAAAGATAAAAAAATATAGAAAAGGGACGTAGAAAAATTTTCTGATATTTTCTACAGAACTCTTTTTCACAGGTGAAAGTTTATAAATAGGTCAATATCATATTAAATATTTTGATTTAACTAAATATTTTTTTTAAATAGTAATTTTATCTGTTTAGAAATTCAGTTTAGAATTTTGCTTCTTTCTTTTAGTTTTCGGACCTTAGGTTGTAATTCCAGTGGGAACTTTTCTGAAGTACTCATTGAGCCGTGTTTACACGATTTGTATAGTGGGCTGGTTTTTAAATATTTGGGTTCTTTTACAGATATCAGCAACTTCTATGTTTTTTTTGTAATTGATTAGTCTTTTTCCGATGAAATGTGTATATATATTTATCTTGAGAAAACATAGCCATAATACAGAGTATCTGATAGCCAATACATACTATCAGAACTGATAGTATTAATAGATGGTCCACGTCGAGCTTAAAGATGTGCATCTTTATTTGAATTCTCTTTACGAAAGAAAGTATTATATGTTGAAGTTTTCTTTTCCAGGAGTGTATGTCTTCCGTAGGGGGATTTAGTATCGAAATACAATATATGTATCTAAACCCTGCAACACGTTGTCCAGCGTCTGGGAATTTTCTTCGAAACTGATCTTTTTGTACCCTATACTCCATATGTTTTTTTTTTTTAAACTAAATCAACTGCATAGCATCTAGTAGTTGGTTAGTTTTTATTTTCTTTTGTCTTAATAGTTGTTTAAAGAGTTACTAAAAAAATCAAGTCTTCTTTCTTAAAAATCAAGCTGCTCTTACCAAGCCATCTTCCAACATCCGAGCATCCTTTACTTTACAAATCACAAATGAATTCAAAAGGGAACACCATGCTTCATCGAATAATTCCATGATTTCCATCCGTGATCTTAAAGTGTAGCTTTGATTCCCCAACATACAACTTAACAGGACTTTCTTGAATAGCTTTTATCTATAACTTAAACTCCCTCCCACACAAACCTTTGAGCTGAGTCATTTAATCTTGACCGTTAAAAATAGCGTCTGCATAACCGAGTATCATAAAAGCAGGCAGAACAACCCTGATCACATGATACCTCGGCATAGTCACAGATGTCCCGGCCACATTCCTAATGGGATATAAAAAATTTCCTTTTCATCCAATATGGACGGTTGAGTAGCGGCGGTAACATCTTAGATCAATTATGTGTTTCAGCTGTTTCTTTCTCTTTTCCTGGAAATTTTGATAAATCAAGTGATTAATTACCATGGATATCTTCTAAGAGAAGAAGAGGAATCCTGTTTCAAAAGGTAGAAAAAGAGTTTAGATCTTATCATTTGAAACATTGTCAGAGAAAGCGTATAAAGATTTTGCGGAGAGGATTCTACATCGATCTTTCTAAACATCAGAGTTGTTCTTTGGTTGATTTGACGATTGCTGAAGAACTTCGGAGTTAAATGCAATCGAGAAAGAGCGTTTGAGGAAGGGAAGGGTCGAACTTAATGTGTGATCATTTAAGGACCCAATCGTCAAGGAAGCTGAGAAGACAGCCGGTGGAGAATTATTGACGATGGGGAGACCTTGAGAGAATATAAGCAAGTGGGTCTCCGTCGTTCTTATCTCCTTTGGGCCACAAATGGGCTGAAACCATTTCCACTCTCGAGCCATAATATGAAAAATAGGAAAGCGAGTATACTGGACTGAAAGATAGGAAGTGAGTATATTGAGCTTAGTTATGTGGGTCAGAGACTAATGAACGTGTATAAGAAATCAGAGAGTGTTGTGGCTTATGGTGATGTGGCAAAAACTTCTGAGAGTTTTGGTGGTTTTTGGTGATGTGGCAAGAATTTATTGGTTAATAACACAATTGAATTATGACCTAGATTTAAATCTGATGTGGACACCTTGAGAAGGCTTGGATTCTTCTCCTTTTATATAAAGGTGATTAATAGGTTGTTATGTTTCATTGCACCTTCCTGCATTTTGATGTACCTCGTTCCTCAACGACCTGGTATTATGTTTGTGTAAGAAAAACACAGGATATGCGATCAGAGACTGGAACTGATAAAAAATCTACAGAGAAGGGAAAGTACCAGCCGTTGGTGATATTCTTGTCTCTGTTGTTTCGCCGTCCTTTGAAACGGTGTTTGAGCTGTTTATTTCTCTTTTCCTGGAAATTTTGATAAATCAAGTGATTAATTACCATGGATATCTTCTAAGAGAAGAAGGGGAATCCTGTTTCAAAAGGTAGTTTGAGAGTTTAAATCTTACCATTTGAAGCATTGTCGGAGAAAGAGTATAAAGATTTTGCGGAAAGGATTGTAGATCGATCTTTCTAAACATCATAATTGTTCTTTGGTTGATTTGACGATTGATGAAGAACTTCCGAGTTAAATGAAAAGCGTTTGAGGAAGCGAAGGGTCGAACTTAATGTGTGTTCGTTTTAAGGACCCAATCGTCAAGGAAGCTGAGAAGACAGCCGGTGGAGAATAATCGACGGTGGGGAAACCTTGAAATTAGGAGAATATAAGCAAATGGATCTCCGTCGTTCTTATCTCCTTTATTATTGGGCCACAAATGGGCTGATACCATTTCCCCTCTCGAGCCATAATATAGGAAAGCGAGTATACTGGACTGAAAG
Organism: Sisymbrium irio; assembly: GCA_000411075.1. Classification (NCBI taxonomy): domain Eukaryota; kingdom Viridiplantae; phylum Streptophyta; class Magnoliopsida; order Brassicales; family Brassicaceae; genus Sisymbrium; species Sisymbrium irio. Next base: position 30,501 of record KE154181.1, on the reverse strand, counting down.
ATAAGAAGTGAGTATATTGAGCTTAGTTATGTGGGTCAGAGACTAATGAACGTGTCTATGAAAAATCGGAGAGTGTTGTGGCTTATGGTGATGTGGCAAAAACTTCCGAGAGTGTTGCGGATTTTTGGTGATGTGGCAAGAATTTATTGGTTAAAAACACAATTGAATTATGACCTAGATTTAAATATGATGTGGACACCTTAAGAAGACTTGAATTCTTCTTCTTTTATATAAAGGAGATTAATAGGTTGTTATGTTTCACTGCACCTTCCTGCATTTTGATGTACCTCGTTCCTCGAGGACCTGGTATTGTATTTGTGTAAGAAAAACACATGATATGCAATCAGAGACTGGAACTGATAAAAAAACTATAGAGAAGGGAATGTACAATTTGAAGCATTGTGATCTAGATTTATTGGTTTATTTATTAAAAAAACTACAGAGAAATGAAAAAGTACAGAGTGTTGGTGGTTTTTGGTGATATGACAAGAATTTATTGGTTAAAAACACAGTTGAATTATGCTTTAAATTTAAATCTGATGTGAACACTTTGAGAAGGTTTGAATTTTTCTCTTTTTATATAAAGGAGATATGGAGTCAATGGCTGATATACCCTTAATGAAGAAAAAATAATCTATTATATCTTGCTTTAGTCTAATATGCCTTTGAACATAGTAAAATACTATAATATTATGAAATTATTCTTAAATAAATAATTGATTAAAATAATAGAAAAACTAAAAATACTGTAATAAACTGAAACTCAGTTCCGATCAAAACGTCCCGAAAACATCTCAGTCACCGCGTAACGTGCGATTCGAGCTTTACTCTCGCTCTTCACTCTCTCTCCTCACTCTCTCTCCACTTCTCTCTCCTCTTCGCTCTCTCCTCTTCGCTCTCTGGACACAGTCACACAGGGACTGACGCAGCGTTAAGCTTCGGGTACAGCTCAATCAAGTAATCATTTGATTACGTGAGACCTGTTCTTGCTGAATCAAGAGATTCAAATGAATTTCTTGAGACAAATTCCTGTTTTGACGACGTGAATAATCAAATCAAGACAAGGTTTAAGAAAAAACTCTTTGATTATATTTTCAAAACTGCCTAACAAAGGAGTCTAGCTAAAGTTTATATAAGCTCATTCCAATAGACAAATCTTAATTGGAAAAGGAAGCCTTTAAAAAACAAAAAGGAAATTTTATAATTCTTTACTTATCTAATAACGTAAAACTCAAAACCAAATCCATAACGACAAGGAAGTCGTTTGTTCATGTTGGCGCCACTTTGATAGATGCTGCTGCATCAGGACTCCTCGGATGAGAAGGATTCGACCGCGAATAAAGACCCGTATCGGCAGCAACGAAACGAGTAAGGTGCTTCACATTAAACACATCTGAGGTTTTAATCTCAGCGGGCAACCATAAGCGATAAGCATTATCATTAATTCGCTCAAGAACTTCCAGTGGGCCGATCTTTTTAGACTTAAGTTTGTTGTACGCATGAGAAGGCATACGATCTCGTGTGAGATAAGTCCAAAGCAAGTCACCAACTTTGAACACCAGGCGACATCGATGCGCATCTACTGAATTTTTATATCCTGAAGCTCCAAAATTCTCAACAGCTTGACCATGAATTGCAGTGACTGACTCCACAAAAGCTGTTGCATCTCCATGAATCCTTGTCCGATCAGGTAAGGTAGACAAAGGCAGTGAACCACGTGGAATGATACCATAAATGACCTGAAAGGGAAAAAATCCCAAACTACGATTCATGGCATGATTATGTGCAAACTCAGCTTGAGGCAACTTGGCATCCCATGTCGTAATTGCATCCTTCACCAGACACCGTAACAGATTACCTAGAGATCGATAACAGATTACCTAGAGATCGATTAGTAACCTCGGTTTGACCATTGCTCTGAGGATGATATGCTGAATTCATATCCAAAGTAGTTCCGAGAATCTTCCAAAACGATTGCCAAAAATGACCAAGAAAACTTGGATCACGGTCCCAAACAATGGAAAACTGTAACCCATGAAGACGATATACCTCCCGAAAGAATAATGTTGCGAGTTGAACAACATCTGTAGTCTTTTTACACGGGATAAAGTGGACCATCTTAGAGAAGCGATCAACCACAACAAATATGGAATCAAATCCCCGTTGAGTCCGTGGAAGACCTAAAAAAAAATCCATACTGATGTCTGTCCATGGCTGAGTGGGCACCGGTAATGGCAAATAAAGACCGGCGTTTGTAGCCTGCCCTTTTGACTTCTGACACACAAAACACCTCTCCACAAAGCATTCAACATCACGTCTTAAGGATGGCCAAAAATAAGAAGATGAGATGAGTTGAAGTGTACGATTACGACCAACATGCCCTTCTTGATGCAAATCAGTGATTAGTTGCATACGTAAACTACACTCAGGAATGCAGAGACGAGTATCACGAAAGAGAAACCCGTCATGAATGGAATATTCTGACGAAGAACCAACTAGTGCCGCTTCATATATACGCCCAAAAAAGGATCCGTCGGATGCATATCAACAAAGGCACCAAACCCCAGGACAGACGTGTGGAGAACAGTCAGAAGGGAATGACAATGACTCAACGCATCAGCCACGCGATTAGACGAACCCGATGTATGTTTAATCACAAAGGTAAATTGCTGAAGATACGCAATCCAAGAAGCATGTCTCGAGGAAACTTTACTTTGGCTGCTCAAATGCTTGAGAGCGTCATGATCCGTATACAACACAAAGTCTTTGTGAAACAAATAATGTCGCCAATTTTTTACAGCTTGAACTATAACATAGAATTCCACGTCATAAATACTGTAACGTGAACGCGCACCAGACAATTTCTCACTAAAATAAGCTATTGGACGACCCTTTTGACTGAGAACAGCACCAATTCCTGCTTTAGATGCATCACAATGGAGTTCAAAAACTAGACAAAAGTCCAGAAGAGCTAAAATTGGCGCTGTACAGAGCTTATCCTTAATCAGTGCAAAAGCTTTGTCCGCATCCGGTGTCCAAGTAAGGCAACCATCACGAATGGAGTCCGTAATAGGAGCCATAAGACTGCTGAACTGTGACACAAAATGACGATAAAAAGATGCAAGGCCGTGAAAGCTACGTACCTCAGTGACTGAACCAGGCGTTGGCCAAGTTCGAATAGCTGCAACTTTGCTCGGGTCAACAGCTAAACCGTCAGCAGAGACAATATATCCCAAAAACTTGACCTTGGAAGACCCAAATTCACATTTCTTGAGAGTGCGAAGAACGTATCACGACGAAGAACCGTAAGCACCTCTTTGAGATGAAGTATGTGATCTGATAACGTTGAACTAAAGATTAGGATGTCATCGAAGTATACCACCAAAAATTTACCAATAAAAGGTCGTAATTCTTGATTCATCACTCGCATAAATATACTAGGAGCATTAGAAAGTCCAAAAGGCATTACAAACCTTTCAAAAAGCCCTTAACAAGTTTTAAACGCAATCTTCCATTCATCTCCAGGATTGATACAAATTTGATGATATCCGCTCTTTAAATAAAGTTTATAGAAGATTGCTGCTGAGCCAATTTGATCGAGTAGATCGTCTAGACGAGAAATCGGAAAACGGTAACGAACTGTGATTTTGTTTATGGCGCGACTATCAACACAGATTCGCCAAGAACCATACTTTTTAAGGATCAGCAAGGCTGGAACGTCACAAGGACTGAGGCTTTCGCGTAAAAATCCTTTCGAAACATGTTCCTCAACCTGTCGGCGTAATTCTTCATGCTCACTTGGACTCATGCGATAATGAGATCGTAGGTAAAACGGCATTAGAGACAAAATCAATACGGTGTTGGATATCACGCAGGAGAGGCAAGCCAGTGGGAAAATCTTCAGGGAATACATCAGAAAATTCTTGGACAAGGTCAGAAAAAAACCGGAGGGATGTTTGAAAAACGTGACTCGACCATTGGTTTGACAAGGAGCACAAACACAAGTCCTTCCTCTCGCATTGCAGCAACAAAAGGAGACTTGTTCAGAAACAAAACTGGGTTTGTCGGCGGAGTCTCTGGTTCAGGAGGCGCTGGTTTCAACACAAACTTACGATAGCAAAGGTAAAGCTGTAAGTGTTGAGAAATCCATCATGAATAACTTTGCGATCAAACTCCCATGGTCGTCCAAGCAATAAGTGACATGCATCCATAGGAACAATATCACAATAAGCCTCATCTTTGTAACACTTTCCAATGGAGAAGGATACCAAAGCGTCGCGCGACAAAGATGTCATGTTTCTGTTGTAACCAAGCAAGCTTGTAGGGTGTGGGATGCGGTTCATCTTTAAGAGCAAATTTGGTAACCGCATCGGCAGCTATGACGTTTTCGCAACTACCTGAATCTACAACTAATGAACACACCTTTCCATTGATCGTACAAGGCGAGTGGAAGAGGTTATTGCGTTGTGGAAACTGTGGTGTTGCACGTGGAGCTAGGCAAGAACAACGGATTACCAAAAGACGTACTGTGTCGAGATATATCTCTTCCCCTTCTTCCCTGGGTACTTCGTCAAACATTGGTTCCGTCTCTGGTGTTAGTTCTTCAATGAGCAAACCCCGACGGCCTCAAGAAGGACAGGCCGATTGACGATGACCAGGCTCTCTACAAGAGAAACAAACGTAAACCAACAGGACGAGGCTGTTTTGCTGCATCGGCGGAGACAATTGCAGGTTCTCGGCTAGCAGTAGGAGCATCGTTTGTGGCATGCGTTTGAATTGGCGGAGTTTGTCGACTCTGTCGGTTAGAACCCCACGGTAAAAACTGTTTCGAGCTTGAGTTTCTACAGTCGAAGCCTGTTGATGAGCTTCGGAGATGGACTGTGGTCGAAACAGGTTTAACGTGAACTGAATCTGTTGACGGAGACCACCTGCAAAATGATAACTAATTGTTTCTCGGAATCCTGAATTTCCACCCGATTAATCATCTTAACAAATTCTGTTGCATATTCATCCACTGTTCGGGTACCCTGTCTCATGTTCTGCAACTTTTGGAACATCAACTGGTCATAATTGTAAGGGAGAAATTTTGTTTGCATCTCACGTTTCAACTTATCCCACGTAACAATTTTTTCTTGCCTAAACGAGCCCTTGTTGATTTACTCTGAGACCACCAAGCAGCTGCCCGATCTCGGAAACGAATAGCAATAAGTGGGACACAACGATCTAAAGGAATACATTTGAATTCCAGGATTTCCTCAACTGTAACAAACCAATCTAATAGTTCTTCAGCAATTGTCGAACCATTAAATTCAGGAAATTCAAGTTTGAAACTCGATCTCCAATGAAAATCATCATTATCTTCATCGGATTCGGAATCATTTACGATGGGGCGGTTATTCCGAGTACGATGGAAGTGGCAAACAGATTTTCCTCCTCATCAGAATGTTCAATATCCTCTGCTCTCTCGTGACACCGTTGTTGATTAACTGGAGCCACACATTGTTCATTCATGGCCGCCATAGAAGCTGTGAGAGTCGCAATCTGAGCTTGAAGATCAGCTAGTGTTTGTTGCATGATTCCATCTCTGTCGGAGCCACAGCCTTCTTTCTCGCCATTGTTGGAACGTAGTATGTCTCTGATACCAACCTGATGCAGCGTTAAGCTTCGGGTACAGCTCAATCAAGTAATCGTTTGATTACGTGAGACCTGTTCTTGCTCAATCAAGAGATTTGAATGACTTTCTTGAGACCAACTTCCTGTTTTGATGACGTGAATCAAATCAAGACAAGGTTTAAGAGAAAAATCTTTGATTATATTTTCAAAACTGCCTAACAAAGGAGTCTAGCTAATGTTTATATAAGCTCATTCCAATAGACAAATCTTAATTAGAAAAGGAATCCTTAAAAAAAAACAAAAAGGAAATTATCTAATTCTTAACTTATCTAATAACGTAAAACTCAAAACCAAATCCATAACAACAAGGAAGTCGTTTGTTCATGTTGGCGCCACTTTGATAGATGCTGCTGCATCAGTGACACTACATCTATCGTTAGAGGTCGCTCAGTCGCCGTCGAGCTGCAGGGAGAAAAATTCAGGTTCGTCTTCAAAAAGAGTTTCTTCATTTTGTTTAAATCGAGTGGACAGGATTATGCACATTATGTGTTTGCCATGGTTTCTGGGTGAATCATATTGAATTGTAAGTAGATTAGAAGGTATTGATGCCGATAAGTAAACGATTGAACTCACAATCACTCTGATTCCATCTCGTGCTATAAAGTCCAAAAAACAAGTAAAACTAGAATAATAACTAGTAAAACTAAAATAAATAGTAAAACTAGAATAAGACGGAAAGTTAGTGAAACTAGAATAAGTACGACAACTAGAGAAACTAGTAAAACTAACAAAATTAGTAAAACTAGCCAAACTAGTAAAACTTGCAAAACTAGTAAAACTAGTAAAATTAGTAAAACTAGAGTAATTACATCAACTTGTAAAACTAGAATAATTGAAAATGAGTTTTGTGTAGGATACAATGAGCAACAACGTGAGAATACATTTTAAATGCGAGGGTTGCCTGTATAACATAATGTTCAAGACAACAACAGTTGAAGATATAACATTGTCTATGGTAGAAGTTAGGATATGCAAGAAGATTGCAGTAAACAAAAGCAAGGTTAAATTGCAATTGATTTCCATTCCTCTACTGGTGGGAATTGAGGAAATGTTAACTATTTGTGATGATGATTATCTGTGTGTTTATCTAACGTCCACTGAGAAAGAGAACCGTAGATGTATATTGTTTATGAAGATGAACTATATAGCGGAAGTGCCGGAGCAGAAAATTTCCAGAGCAAGGAAAAAAAGTTTTTTTGGTATGAATTATTAGGGATTGTGGGAAAATGGCGATGAAGTCGGAGCGAATGCCATTACTTTGAACGTTGATAAAAATTAATCATACGAACAAAATGAGGCGATGGAGGAGGATGTATCACGTGACTCTGTGGAAAAAGGGTCGTAAACACTTGATAAATATATTGAGGCTCAACTTGTTTTATACCCTAGTACATTTATAGAGGGATGGGAAGACGGAATGGGTGTAAGTGTACTCGACAAATTTCCAAGTAAGAAGGCATTGCAAGAGGTGTTGGATGAAGCCGCATTTGTGAATTATTTCGGTATGTTTTTAAAAAGTCTGAGAGGACACGTTTGGTGTTAAGATGTTGGGATGAAATGTGTAAGTGGTGTTTGTACGCCCCCAAAATTAAACACACAAAAATGTCTCGATTTCAAGGGATAATAATAAGCATACATGATCTCGGGCTAGTCAAAGTGTAAGCAGCGAGAAGAGAAAATGTACACCAAAGTTAGTTACATGTCTTTTGCACGAAGATTTTTCAGGAAAAATGGAAACTCCAAGCCCAAATATAATAAAAGAAATCATAAAGAGAAAATTATGTGTGACGATATCCTATTCCACAGCGTTAAGAGGTAAAAATAAAGCTGTTGCTGATCTGCGTGGTAGTCCAGAAGAAAGCTACAAGTTGTTGTACTGCTATTTGCATATGTTAGAGAAGGTCAATCCCGGTACAGTAACAAGTGTGAAATTGGATGACAAAAAAAAATTAAAGTACCTGATCATAACTTTGGGGGCTTCCGTCGAAGGGTTTAGAGTGATGAGGTGATATATTGCGATTTTGACTCATAAT
>ASZH01019971.1:0-11414 GCA_000411075.1 Sisymbrium irio | reverse complement strand
ATAAGACCCATTAATGTAATTACACATTATTATAATTATTAATTTTGGACTTGCCATATGTGATATAAACCCATATATCTTATATTTTAAATAAAAGTAATATACATTCTGTCATTTCGTTTTTCATTTATTATAGAAATTCAAAACTAAAAAAATACATGATCTTAAAACTATTAGTAACTAACAATTTGTTTATAATTTTTAAATTTTTTATATAATATATAATATTTTATTATTTAACCAAATAAATAGGAGAGATAAAGATTTACTAAAGATTTAAATTTAATTCTTAAAAAAGTTTAATAGTGTTTAGCAATAGAGATAAAAAATAAAAATAAATCAAAATAAAATATCAAGGAAAAATGAAGAAGTGACACCTCAGCAAAACATCATCTCATTGCTTCTCATTTAATATGAAGTAGATTATTAAAATAACATTTAATGTTTGGATGATAAACCCGAAAAACCTACAAATATATAAATAACATTTAAAACAAAATATACTGGTTATTGAAAAAATCACGTTTAAGACAAAATTTCAAAATTAAATTTCTGATACTCTGATATAGAAAATATAAAAAGATTGAATATATAGAATCATTATAATAATGTTTAATTTTTAATGTATAGTCAAATTTTTATGTGTATAAATCTAATTTTTTATATTTGAATGGTGTTCGTCTCAACCACTTTAATATCTGTATATCTGTATGATCTATTACTGAGCCTAAACTCTGATTCTATGTTTTTTCGATTATGACAATGGGTAAAAAAAGAGAAAAAAAGTGAGAAAGAAGAGAAGTAAGAAATATTAGGATCATCCCTAATGAATTTGTAAGAAAATGATTTTAAAACAATAGAGGATTTCATATTTAATTATTCACATGTTATTAAAAATTACAAATAGTTCTAATGATTCTTTACAATGAATTAACATCTTTTTAAATTATGTTGTCAAAATTTCAATATAAATTAGCCCTATTTAATATTAATTAAGATTATTTAAATTAGCCCTATTTAATATAAATATAAATTAGCCCTATTTAATATTAATTAAGATTATTTAATCATTTATTAACTTTATTTAATAAATTTAATTTAATTAATATTATCTACTAAATCATTTTTTCTTTATTTTATTACTTATCAATATTGCCAAACACAATTAATACTTAACTATAAATATTATAAATTTCTAAATATTTAATTATAAAATTTACTAAATCTAAACTATTCCTATTAATTTCGTTAAAAACTCTATTGTAAATTAATTATTAAAAATAACAACATTATTTTTGCAAATTATAATTTTTAATGTTCTTAATTTTCTTTTCAAACTCAGAATTGTCATAACTATACATCTACCAAAAAAAAAATTGATGAGCTAAAAATGGAAGATAAAATTGAAAAATGAAAAAAAATTATACAAATTATTAAGTTAAAATTTAGAATATAATTTCAAATATAAACTGAAAATAATAATTAATCCTACGGAATATCGCATGTATTATCTTACTTTATATAAATTAAAATCTTTTCCACAATTGTATATCCATGTATTGTCAAATATTCAAAGCCGTTCTAATGATTCTGTTTAGCATGTTAACTCAGTCTATTTAGTAATGCCAAATTTTCAGACTTTTGATTGTTTATGTATTAAATAAAAAACTTTATAATGTGTTGGATATATTCTGAAAGTTTAAATTGTTTAATTTATTTTTCTAGTAAATGTTATTAATGTCAAGTATTTTAAGATTTTTCCTGAAAACATATAATAAATGTCAGATTTTGAGGTTTTCTTGTTATATCATAAACTATGGTTGGATCCGTGCGTTGCACAGATTATGTTTTTTGTTATGTTCAAAATCAAACTATCTAAATTCATAAACCAAACAAAGTTATTTCAATTTTAACCATTTTTTTTTTCTTTAAATGGGTTTGTGAGCTTATACCTATTTTTAAGTTTTTAATTTGAAACTCTCCTACCGCATGCCCGATAGAAAGAGAAAACTAGTTTTTAGAGAAAGAAAATTTTAAAATAGACACATGACACCATTTCAGAGCACAATTAGAAGATATTATTCTTAAATATATAAGATTAACTATTGATAAAAAAATATAAGAAAATTAAAAATATTTGTTTGTCCACGTATATGCATTTTTATATTAATTAAACTGTTGTTTATGAATTACAATCTACACCAAATAAATTGATATGAATTAAAAATAATGTATTGCATCTGAAGTTAGAATAAATAATTTTTTAAAAAACCTAAGAGTATTGAATAGACAAAAAAAATATAAAGTATATTTTAAATTTTGAAATTAACATAAACTTTAACTCATTAAGTTAAAGATTAAAAATAAAATGAAAATGTATAAAGTATGAAATTTTGGAGGACACATAACGTAAAAAAAAGAGTGTTATATATTTGTATATAATAAATTTTAAATTTTGAGATTAAAATAAATTTTAAATTTTGAAATTAATATAAATTTTAAATTTTAAAATTGATATAAATTTTAAATTATTAAGTGTAAAATTAAAAATAAAGAAAGAAATTAAAAAATATTAAATTTTGGAGGACCTAAAAAGTAAAAAAAAGGGTTAAATATTGAGAGGATACATTCTCAAATTTATATCTCTCGCTAAACATAAGATATATATTATGCATGCATGCAGTGGTTTTGGTGTAAATTACTTTTCCGGTTCTATACCATCCGAGATTGGGAACTGTACAACACTAATGAAAATGTGAGAATGTACAAAGTACTTTCATGTATTCGTTTCTGTAGTTTTTTTTAGTGCTGATATGAAACCTAGTGTTGTATAAGCATTTTTTACAATTTGTTACAGGTACCTGGGAAATTTTGGACTTAAAGGGGGATTACCTTTATCATTTGCTAATCTTGTAGAGCTGGAAGACCTGTAAGATTTTCTTTTTGTTAAATTCTCATATAATTTAAGTTTTATCTTTGGATTTCTACAATTTTGTAATCTATTTATATTGCTTTACATCATTTAATTGTTTGTGTGCTTGATGTTTGTACCAGTTGGATTGTCGATCTTGACGTTACTGGTCGGATACCAGACTTTATAGGAAAATGGACCAAACTTACTACCTTGTAAGAAGATTTAATTTTCACGGAATTATATGCACTTGCTCCATTAATTTTGAGTTTGAGATTCTACGGTGGGTACATGTTTTACTGCAGGAGAATTCACGGAACTGGTTGGAGTGGTCCGATACCATCGTCATTTTCCAACTTAACTTCTTTGAAAGAACTGTATGTGTTGCCATGGTGTTAGAAACCATCATTGTATACTATAATTTTTTCTTTCTTTCTCTCCACATAATCTTATTCTAAATGTAGGAGGCTTGGTGATATATCCAGTGGAAGTTCTTCTCTTGATTCATCAAAGACATGAAATCTCTAAGTATATTGTAAGGCAACATGATCTGTTTCCTTCTCCTCCTTACGTGTATTTAACATTAACTGATGATATCTGTCGCAGAGTATTGAGGAATAACAATCTCACTGGGACAATACCCTCTAATATTGGGGAATATCCAAGTCTGCAACAAGTGTAAGTACAACAGACATCCACATGTTTGGGAATCTTTTCTGTAAAACGAGTGAGATGATCTGTGAAAATCACCGACCGCGAGAATACTAAATGATGATAATGTTTCTCATTTTCCCCCATTCATTGAACTTAATGTGTTATCGTGTAATTGGTGTCTAATTACCAGTGATTTAAGCTTCAACAAACTACATGGACCAATTCCGGCTTCACTTTTCAACTTAAAACAACTTACTCACTTGTAAGTTTTCTACTTCTTTTGGGTCTTTCTGTTTGCATCTACTAGTTATAACTGTGGGAAAAGCTTTGTTGTCTTCATATTAGGTTTCTGGGAAACAACACGTTCAATGGTTCTTTGCCCACTCAAAAGAGTCAGACATTGAGCAATATGTGGGTTGCAAAGTCCTTTGTAATTTGATCATCTTTGAAATCCACTAAGTCCTGATATAGACTCAGTCACTCAAGTTTGTAAAAGATAATCAGGAAACCTTTTTCGATAATTTAACATATTCTGTAGATCCTAAATCCTTCTTTTTTTTTTTTTTTTCCAGAGATGTTTCCTACAATGATTTATCTGGTAGTCTTCCTTCATGGGTCAGCTTACCAAACTTGAAACTGTAAGTAAGAAAAACAATATATCTATACTTAGATTTACGGTGTTTTTTTAGAAAATATTATGAGAAAAATGACTACAATAACATTAATATGTAGTCTAATTACTACACTAATCTTTTACGTGTGCAGCAACTTTGTTGCTAACAACTTCACCTTGGAAGGTCTTGACAAGAGGTGACTTTATTAAATATTATCTTGTTGATAGGCCTGAAATTCCAATTTGATTTCTTTCTTTTTTCAAAACAGGGTTTTACCAGGACTGAAGTGTCTGCAGAAAGGCTTCCCCTGCAATCGAGGCAAAGGAATCTGTAAGTGAAGAAAAAATCTATCTTAGAACTGTTATTCTCAACTGTGTTTGTATGGTGTGATGGCAAAAAAATTCTGTAAGTTTTTCTCTTTCGACTGGTGTTTAGATTCTGACTTTTCAATCAACTGCGGAGGGCCACAAATACGATCTGTTACTGGAGAAGTATTTGAGAGGGAGGACGAGGATCTTGGATCAGCTTCATATGTCGTGAGTGATGTTCTGAGATGGGCAGCCAGTAGTGTAGGATTTTATGCCAGCAGTAGCAATAATATATGGATTATCAACACTTCGGACTCAGAGCTTTTTAAGTCAGCAAGACATTCTTCATCATCCCTAAGGTATTACGGGTTGGGGCTAGAAAATGGAGGCTATACCATAAAACTTCAGTTTGCTGAAATAGTTATTATTGATTCTAACTCTTGGAAAGGGTTAGGAACACGACGTTTTGACATTTATGTCCAGGTTTGCCCTACTGCATTACAAGCTAACTTGTTGCAATAACCTTCTTGTTGAATTCTGAGGCATAGCTCTGTTTTTCCAGGGAAGACTTGTTGAAAGGGATTTTGATATACGCAGAACAGATGGTGACACAACTGTCCAAGCAGTTCGCAGAGAATATAAAACAAATGTAACAGAAAACTACATTGAAATTCATCTTTTCTGGGCTGGCAAAGGAACAGTTGGTGTTCCTATTATGGGTACTTTTGGGCCACTAATATCGACCATCAGTGCAAAACCAGGTATCATACCAACTGATGAAGTCTTTTATTTCTTTTTATATATCCTCCTTGATGCCTAAGTGTTACATATTTTTGTTGTCCAGACTTTACACCAACTGTGGCCAACAGGATACCATCAAAGGAGAGGTATATCAACGGTTTTATAGTGGGTGCTATTGTTGCCCTAGGACTTTTAAGCATCTTTGCGTGCGTGGGTATCTTCATCATTCGAAAAAGGAATAAGCGTTACACAGATGATGAAGGTAATAATAAGAAACACATAATAAGCCTTTGAACTTGAATATCATTTTTTCTAATTGGCGTATTATTTTTCATTTGTTTTTCTTGCAGAGCTGCTTAGCATGGAAGTAAAGCCTTATACTTTTTCTTACTCTGAACTTAAAAGTGCCACTCAAGATTTCAATCCCTCAAACAAGCTTGGAGAGGGAGGATTTGGGTCTGTTTATAAGGTAATCCCTAAATCAACAAAATTGACAAAATTCTTTGTGTCATAGTATTGTTCTTATGATTTAACAAATCCAACAGGGAAACCTGAATGATGGAAGAGAGATCGCGGTGAAAGTGTTGTCGGTTGGATCCCAACATGGGAAGGGACAATTTGTTGCAGAAATCGTAGCGATTTCTGCAGTTATGCATCGCAACCTAGTACAACTTTACGGGTGCTGCTATGAAGGAGACCATCGTTTGCTCGTATATGAGTATCTCCCAAATGGAAGTCTCGATCATTCACTATTTGGTAATGAACATAAACATATATTATTTTAAGATTTCCTTAATTACTTATTATTTGGATGTTTGCAGGAAGTGATAAGACTTTGCATCTTGATTGGTCAACACGCTTTGAGATATGCATGGGAGTAGCCAGAGGTCTAGCCTACCTTCACGAGGAGGCAAGTGTTCGCATAGTACACAGAGATGTGAAGGCTAGTAACATTTTGATTGACGCTAATCTGCTCCCAAAAGTTTCTGATTTTGGGCTTGCAAAGCTATACGATGACAAGATAACCCACATAAGCACACGAGTGGCAGGGACCATGTACGCATTCTAAAACCCTCAATTTTTTTCTTTTGTTACAATACGTTGAAGTTATATTTTGTTTTGGTAAAATACATGTTGTAGTTATTTATAACACTTGTTTTTTTTGTCCGAATGAAAGTGGATATCTTGCGCCAGAGTATGCCATGCGTGGACACCTAACCGAGAAAGCTGATGTGTATGCCTTTGGTATTGTGGCCCTTGAGCTGGTGGGTGGAAGGAAAAACTCTGATGTGAACCTGGGAAATGAGGAAAAGTATCTTCTTGAATGGGTATGTCATTGCTTGTTACTCAAACGTTTGATTGGAAATGGTATTATCCAAAAGCTGATTTAACATATCACTTGTGGTGTACACAGGCATGGAATCTACACGAGAATAGCCGTGAAGTTGAACTGATTGATCATAAGCTGACTGAATTCAACATGGAAGAAGTGAAACGAATGATAGGAATTGCTCTGCTGTGCACACAGGCATCTTATTCCTTGAGACCATCGATGTCAAGAGTGGTGGCTATGCTTTCAGGAGACATTGAGGTCAGTAAGGTAACCTCTAAGCTAGGCTACCTGACCGACTGGAAATTTGATGACAGCTCAAGCTCCTCTTTCAGTGCCTTTCAAACTAAAGACACAAGCTCTTCTGGATCTTTCTCGACGGGCTTTGTGACACCCAGAAACGGCGATAAGCAGATGCTTGGAGTCAAAATCAATGAGGGGAGATGAGAATGTCTCCTCTACTATGGTGGTTATACACGTATAGAAGAACCTTGTGTATGTGACTACGAGGATCACTATTTTCTTGGAGATACATTTTTCACTTTGTTTCAATAACGTTTTAAGCACTTCATAGTTCATAATGAGTTTTTCCCCTGGTGATGTCGAATAACAGAGATATTATATCTTAACTTTTCGTTATACATGTACATGGAAAATTCGAATGCAAGTTTGATTGATTAATGTGTTTTTTTATGAACTTAGATCTGCAACTTACACGCATACTACATCCAAAATTAGTATAGATTAGTGTAGATACTTTTTCATTTTCCATCTGTTACTACTTTTTTCAGTTCTAAATCCAGTTTTCAATTCCAAAATTTACTATGAATCTGGGAGGAAAACGGCATATTATTAAAGTATCTTTATTACTGACAAAAAAGATAGTTGCTTGTTTTTTATTTTTTTATTTTTAATTTTTTTTAAAAATGAATTAATCATGGGATGCCACGTGTGAGTAAGTCCCTCGAACAGTACAACTAACGTTGCTTATTTAGAGACTAAAAACAACTGTGTTTGGCTTTTGGTGGGGCTCACTCCACCGTTTTCCCCCTAAACTACCCTCTAAACTACCCGGTTAAAGATGCTCTTAGTAAGATGTGGTGTGCCTTTATTCATCTCTTTCTCATCAATTTATGGGATCTTGAGCTCTGTGTGTAAGTTGTAAATATTAAGTTCCTACTTCTTTCCTCCATCACTACAATCTGAGGAGCATCGAGTCCTCAGACGTTGACTAAATCAGAAGCTGTGCTGAATGCAAGAGATCTTTCGGTATCGTGGTAAACTAGAGACATATGTTTTGAAGCAATAAGTGTTTATCGTATTCTTGATTTTTGCTTCTACCATACCTAAATTATAAATCGTCTCACACCTATAGGATGACCTTGAAAATGAAATAGCTGGATCCACAGCCCAAACTAAAAATAATCAAGCATCAAAACATCTGAAAATTTGGTATATTAATTTGACATCTGAAAGAGTCAAATTCAGCAATATTATATGGGTTTCTATCGAGTTTCCTCCTTCATGATTTTTTCTTATTGGTGAGAAGTTTTTCAGTTAATCAGCTAAGGTATGGATATGCAAGCATGGTCTGTTCATATATCATCTGGATGAAGACATTTGAGTAACAATCAAACTTGTAATACATGGATTAAGGTAACGAATAGGAGATAATCGATCATGTACGGTTGATATTATTATAGATTATGCCTTGCCATACCCGAATTTGACTTGCCATACTTGGATTATAAATCCAGTAAACTCTGAAAATCCAGTAAATCATGCACTGGGTATAAATCCAGTAAACTCTGAAAAAATTATAAATTCAAATTTTTTAGTTGTTTATCTATCAGCTTTCATAAATCATCGTAACAATCTTTGTTCTTTTTATTGACGGTTCTCTTATTAAATTCCTTGTAGTTCAAAGGCGAAATTACTCACAGTTTAAGTACACGAGTTCTTCACTCTGACTAAGTTATTTTATTGATTTTCCTTTACTGTATACTTTTCTCTCATTTCCCATTAACTGATATTTTACTGTCATATTGTTTGGAATTACAGAATCTTAGTTCGGTGTGGCTTTCAAAAAACCAATGAGTTTATTATGGACAGGCATCGAGTCACACATAAACGAGAAATATTAGAAGAAAGGATCCCGACTAGGTTATTATATTACGAGGTATGTTTGGAAGTCAGTACAAATATTTTACAACACAACATTTTTGCTTCATGCATCACTTCTTTTAGGCTCTGAATTATTATTTAGTAAGTTTTTCTATTTGGAGATTTGGTAAACTTTGTTTAAACTAAAAAAGAAGAATTAACAGCTTTTGTGAACCAATAGTCAAAGAGAGACATTGAAAAAGCAAAAAGTACAGTGAATTCAAAGTGATGTTTTCCATCACTATCCTTCTTAATCATGCATCCTTATACAGGGAAGGATAGTGTGACTCATCATACGTCAAAATAAGCAGGTATGTTTACGTAAACATAAATCCCATTGGCTTTTAAATTTGTATTGTTTTGAACGTGTGCAATTATGTGTTATCCACAGTCCCACGAATAATAATAAGATTTGTATGTAGAGGTAATTAAAGAAAAAGAGAAGTAGATGTTTCACTTTGTTCGAGAATACAATTTATTAGTTTAAACTATCATATCTGTAGCTGTTCATGGTGTTGAATCACTAGAGAACGAGGTATTATCACAAATATAGTGTTTTTTACAATAATAGTCAGGAATATTAAAATTCTTTTACACGATTATAGTATATTTCATTATTGTTTCATTAGATATATATAAAATTTTTGTGTTTTGGTAACTATACTCAACCCGTTTAATGTAAAGCAGGGAAAATAAAATGCTTATTATTTTCCGTCTGAATCTCCAGGACAGGTAAGTATTCTCTCATGGAATCAGTATTTCTATGAAATTTGAGAACATGTCATAAGTTCAAATATGCATATTCACTATTTCTTTCATCGCTAATATCTATAGAAGCATGATTTCTATAATATGATAAACTGAAGAATTGCTCGATCGCTGGTCCTACATTTAGTCGGCATTCACAAAGCTTCCTCAGGTTCATGGAAGTCTTGGTCAAGTTCAGGCTTGACCTCCTATGGTTCTTGGTTGGCATTTGAATGGGCGAAGATGGTTCTTGCCACTATTAAACATCCTAAGTTGCTAACAAGATTTGTAAAAGCACAAGTTATTCATGCCATACACACTGAAAATTCATAACAAGATGTTATAAATTACGTACTTGTAATAAGCTGTGAACGAAACAGAATGGTTTCAAAATCCCTTGTGATGATCAATGAGTTATAATTCGGATACTGACATAAAACCATTAGACATTCAATCTCCAACGATATAATATATATATATATATATATATATATGTTAAATCAAATCAGCTGACGACCTAATGAATCCGTTTACTAAAGAACTAAAACAAGATCAAGTTTCAAAATTATCAAAGAGAATTATTTTACTGCTTATAATTTAAGAGGATACTCTATGGAAACCTCACTTACGTGGCTGAAGATCCCAAATATGTCGATTCAAAGTGACAACATAATCATACAATATCTGATAGATCACTAAGAAGATTGTCACAACCATATGTTCAACTCTGTCTTTTACTTATGATTTTACACTACATGCAAAAAATGACATTATTCTACATTTTTTTTTATTTTTTTTAAATGTTAAAATGATGTCATTTTGGTAAACGGATAGTTTTCATCGATCGTTGGATATGTAGTTAACATGTAATTATCCTTCAAAAAAACTTTTATTAAAAGCTTCAGAGGGCAAGATGAATTACGTCAAATAACATATCACATAGATTAAAGTACGGAAGGATAAAACTACAACAGATAGATTGATACAGGTGTGAGACATACTCATAGACTTGTAGACAATCATATAGATCCTTCAGCTAAAACCCTGCATTGATATCCCGAGAGAGCTGTTGATAGTCGGGTTTAAAGCCGACGTTTATATATCCAAAGAATCTGAATTGACCAGAGGCAAAGATCATCACCAATGGTGGTAGGATTCGCTCCTTGATGGAAGAAAATGTGTTATCTCCTAAACAGAGTAATTAGATTTTCCCTCAGTGTAGAAAAACTGATAAACTAACCATGATGACTTTAAGTATGGTGAGGAATCTCTCACTAATGCTGTAATGGAGGTGAAGAAATGTAGCTTTGATTTTGGTCAAGATGAGGAATCCCTCAATAAGAATAAGTCGTACAAGCAATCTCTCCACTAGGGATAAAAATAAATTATACGATCACAACCAAATAGAACGCACGGCTGGATTATAAATTGGCCATATAGATTGCAGTGATTCAAGGCCCAATAGGACATATACAGCATTGGCCCATATCAGGACTTTGGAAGCGTTCACTCGTTACCCGGAGGGATGTATTAATGGTGCAGAGGAAGCTGGAGAAAGGAAGTTTACCGCTATGAAAACGTAGAAACCATCTCCCAAAAGTACGTAAAGTTTGGTAAGGTCAGATCTATGGAGAATATTGTTAAGGTCAAAACCCACATTTTCGGAATTAACGGCTAAAAATTTTAAATATCAGAAAAAACTTCCATATTTCAATATTTTTAGGGAAAAAGAATGATATTCGGAAAATAGTTTGATTAAAACTATTTTATCGAAAAAGTTACGGAAAATATTCGTTTTCGTTTGTTTTCCAATAAAACTGGACTTTTCGGCAAAATGGAGTTTAACGGAGAAAACAGCTCGGCCTCTTCTCCTCTCGTTCTGGGATGAGCCGACGGATCCCGTGTACCCGAGTGCCGAGCTGATCGGCGCGGCCCCATCTCCTGCT
>KE154180.1:83180-100184 GCA_000411075.1 Sisymbrium irio | reverse complement strand
CCCCCCCCCTCAAGTTGGAGCGCGTTGACTGCAAACGCCCAACTTGGACACCATGGAAGTGAAATCTCGCTTCCTTAACGCCTTAGTGAACATGTCGACTAATTGGTCCTTAGTATGCATCTAGTGTGTTCGAATCAAACCAGCTACAAGTGAGTCACGCACATAATGACCGTCCAGCTAAACATGTTTTGTTCTCTAATGAAAAACCGGATTAGCTGCAATATGCAGAGCAGCTTGATTATCACAATATAAATCCATAGGTTCAAAATGCCCAACTCCTAAGTCTCCCAATACAGATCGTAACCACTTTAGCTCACCAACAGCTAATGCCATACTGCAATACTCCGATTCTGAAGATGAACGAGAAATAATATTCTGTTTCTTGGTTTTCCATAAAACAGGAGAATTACCATGAGTAATGAACCAACCTATAACTGATCTACGCGTCAAAGGGCATCCAGCCGAGTCAGCGTCACACCATCCAGCCAACTTCAAGTCCGAATCAGACCGTAGCAGAATCCCTTGTCCAGTAGTGCTTCTTAAATACTTCACCACTCCCAAAGCACTATCCCAATGATTTGTTATTGGAGACTGCATAAACTGCGACTGAACATGTACAGTATAAGCCAAATCAGGTCGTGTGGCTAGCAGATAAATCAACCTCCCAACCAATCGCCGGTAACGCTCAGGATCAGGCAACAAAGGTGACTCAGACAGAGCAAGCTTATGTGGTTGTTCCATTGGAGACACCACACACCTCCCTCCAAGCTCTCCACATTCAGAAACAATATCCATATTGTACTTTCGTTGACACAAGAATATTCCATTCTCATCTCTTGTAACCTCAATCCCCAAAAAAAATTGTAAAGGACCGAAATCTTTCATGTGAAAACAGGTGCTCAAGTAATTCTTAAACTTAGAAATCTCTGCACCATCATTCCCTCCAATAATTAGATCATCGACATAAACCAGAATGTATATATCTGCATTACCTCGTCTTAGATGAAACAGAGAGTAATTAGCACGTGACTGAGAAAAACAATACTCAAGAAGTCAACCACACAGTTTTGTAAACCAACATCGAGGGGCTTCTTTTAGTCCATAAATGGACTTTTTCAGACTACAGGCCATCTTCTTTCCACCAGCTCTAAACCCAGGTTGCAATGTCATATACACTTCCTCATCTAATTCTCCATGTAAGAAAGCATTATGCACGCCCATCTTGTGCAATTCCCACTTCTTGACCGCAGCCACCTCCAAAAATGTATGAACTGTAGGCATCTTAATGACAGGAGCAAAAGTCTCAGAGTAATCTACTCCTTCCTCCTGTCTATTACCAAGGGGCTACCAATCGTGCTTTGAACCGTTCTATGGTTCCATCAGATTGATATTTGATCTTAAAAACCCACTTGCATCCTATCGCTTTCTTCCCTTTATGAAGCTCAGTCGGATCAAAAGTATGATTCACCTCCATTGCATCAATCTCTTTTGTCATAGCTAATCTCCATCTCTTATCAACAACAGCTTCTCTAAACGTTTCTGGTTCTTTTTTCTCACACACTGCAGCAAGAACGGCCAGAAACAGTTCAGAGAAATTCTTTGCTTCCAAAAAATCAGATATTGGAAACAAGGTCTCATCCTCTGTTTCCACTTCAATTGTTGCATTCATGACATAGTCTAGAAACTTCAACGGTGGATTTTTAGTTCTCATCCCTCACCTAAGTACCTCACCAGATTAAGTAGATACCTCAGATGTATCAGCCTGCTGTGCTACAAAACATGCATCTCTCGGTTCATCTCTTACCGCCACTGCATCTTCTATATCATCCCAATCAAAACCAGTAACATCAATGTCACCATGACGTACCATATCCACCTCTTCCTTCAAAAGAAAGGTATTTTCGTCAAACACAACATCACGAGACACAAAGACTTCTTCTGTCTCCAAATCAAACATATTTCACCCCTTCTTCCCGTAGGAATACCCCAAGAACAAACACTTCCTGCTTCTAGCAGCAAACTTATCTCCTCCATGTCATTGATTTTGATTGTGAGTAAACGCAAGACAACCAAACACCTTTAGGTTATCATACGTTGGCGCCTTGTTGTTAATCAGTTCATAAGGAGTTTTCCCTTTTAGAAGACGAGATGGTGTTCTGTTAATGAGATACGTAGCTGTGAGCACACTCTCTGCCCAGAATTTCACAGGAAGCGAGGATTGAAACAGCATTGATCATGCAATGTTCAAGATGTGCCGATGTTTCCTCTCAACTCGTCCATTTTTTTGTGGAGTTCCCACACAAGACGTTTGATGCACAATGCCTTTAGCTGTGAACTCTGTGCTCAAACAACTAAATTCTGTTCCATTATCACTTCTCACAACTTTGACATTTTTGTCAAACTGTCTTGATATCATCTCCACAAAATTCAGCAAAGTTTGTTTCATATGAGACTTGTCTCGCAAAAGATATACCCAAACCCTTCTTGAGAAGTCATCAACAATGATTAAAAAGTAAAGAGAATTGCAGAGTGTTGGAGTTCGATACGGTCCCCACAGGTCACAATGTATAACATCAAAAATCCCATCGCTTTTATTATCATTTGAATGAAAAACTTCATGAAAATGTTTCGCTTTCTTACAAATGTCACAAACTGGCAAATTCAGATTTCTTCAACCAACAAGCGGAAGCAAATAAAAAACACAACTAGATGGGTGACCAAGCCTTTGATGCCAAAGTTCTTCGTCTCCCTCTTTATTCAAATGCAAAGCTTGAAAACTCTTTAAATCCTGAAAGAAATAGAGTCCATCTCTAATCTCCCCCACTCCACTCAGATTCCTCGTTATACGGTCCTGAAGAACATACCCTTTATTAGCTATCTGCATCACAATATCTAAGTCTGCAATCAGCTGTGACACGGAGATCAAGTTGCACCTTAGGTCAGGAACAAACACTTCATCTCTTAGTTCAAAATCATCATCAAACCGTACAGTTCCTTTTTCTCTTTCTACACTTTCTTTCCCATTACGCAACCCAATCATACAGCTCAACATATATTTCTTGTCTAACTATAGACCACTAAATCCAGTCATATGATTTGTTGCTCCTGAATCTAGTACACATTCATGAGAAAGAGACTTACCACTTAGGTGAGGTGTCGTACCTTGCTTATCCTCAAGCAGTTTCATCAGTGCACTCCATTGTGCATTTGTAAGTCCTGTGTATCCACTCTTCTCAGCTTCCACACTAGACTCTCCTCCGGTATGCACCATCACTGCATTTTCATGAGCTCCTCCTCGTCCTTTTCCGAAAAGTCCTCCTCTTCCTTTTCCACCACCAGATCCCTTTGATCTGTCTTCCCACCATTTTGGGAATCCAATCACCTGAAAACCGGTTTCAGCAGTGTGACCTGTCTTCTTGGACACGTTACACATGAGTTTTCCTTTCTCTTCTTTTCCATTGACGTCTCAGTCCTCTAGCAGAAAAGGCAACTTGCGTAGTCTGCTGCTCCCTTCCTCTCATCAATGTATCCACTCTTTCAACATATTTCACCTTTGAATACACTTGATTCATGGTTGGAACTGGATCTGTACTGATGTTTGACGTCCTCATCCCACTGTACAATGTATTTTCAAGACTGAGAAGAAATTGGTGAATTCAATCTTCTTCTCTTTTCTTCTCAAGTTCAGCATTCAGATTGCAGGTGCATCCATTGCAGCTGCACTTCACCGTCTTGTCATAGTTTGCCATGTTCTCCCACAACATCTGCAACTTTCTGTAATACTCAATCACGCTCATGCTCCCTTGCCTGCAGTGAGCTAACTCCGCTTTGGTCTCTTGAATTCTATGACCATTCCCTTCAGAGAATCGATCCTTGAGCTCATTCCACAACTCCTCTGGATCTTCTTTGTTGCCAAGTGTTCTTCTCACCTTTGGGTCAATCGTGTTGAGGATCCGCAGTGTCACCATTGCCTTAGCAGAAATCGAATCTTCATAGTCTCCACTTTATTCTTCAGGTTTCTTCACTGTCCCATCGACGAAACCAAAATTCTTCTTCACTCGCAGTGCCAGTCTGCACCGCTTGAGCCCCTTCATTAAAATTCTCTCCATTGAACTGGACTTGTGCTATGATCGCACCAGGGTTCTCATTAGCAGCAAGGTGATATGGTGACAACACCTGTGTTGACATCATCTTCGATCCTTCACCAAGCGCAACATCTTTCATATCTTTTTTCATTTTCAAGTGATTTTCAAGTGTTTGGCTCTGATACAATGTAAAACAAGGTTCAAGAATATAACTTGTGATAATCTTATTGATCAATCGAGGTTGTTTATATATACAACATATGTGATCTTCTAAGTATCTTTCTAACTTATCTACAAAATCATATCTCCCTAAGCTAACAATAAGATACGATATACACAAATATATGACTAAGAGAATATTACTCAAACATATCTCATAGTATCTTCTAACACACTTTTTTATCCAGCGGACAAAAGAAGTTTATCTCTCTTGCGTATTGAAGAATGGAGAACAATAACAAGACTGTCTATGTCCCTGTGGTTCTAAAGGGTGCTGATAACTATCTCTTGTGGGCAAGAACATCCAAAGCTGTTCTATGTGGTCATAAAGTATTCAACCACATTGAACCGGAAGAGAGCAAAGCTGGACAGAAGCATAAGGCAGACGATGCTGAACCTGAGACGACTTGTACTCATGTGATCAAGCAGTCTTGGCATCCCTCCAAGCTTCTCTCAGCCTATCAGTCCTTAAATCCTACTCCTACTGTGAGAGCGAAAAGGAGCTATGGGACACTCTCAAACATGTGTTTGGAATTGTGTCAAACCTAACCAGAGTTTTCGAAGTGAAGAGAGCAATTAACATTCTTCTTCAGAATGGTGCTGAGTTCAATGAATTCTTTGGGAATTTCAGGTCTCTTTGGGCAGAACATGATATGCTAAAGCCTGCCACTATGGATGCCAATGTGTTCAATGAGAGAAGGGAACAAGATAAAGTATTCTCACTTCTAATGACTTTGGATCCTGCCTACAATGACATGATAAAGCATGTTCTGAAAGAACTACTTTGCCAAATCTTGAAGAAGCGTGCTCCTAGATTCACAAGGAACAAGGAACTCTCGGTCTGTTCACTCATAAAGAAGGTGACCTTGCTCTAGCCAACAAAGACGTAGAAGCAACCGCCAACAAAGGCCATAACCGCCCAGGAGAGCATAACAACAGCCATCGGACCTCCGTGTGCAGCCCTTGCAAGAAGATGGGCCATATCAAGGAGCAGTGCTGGGAGCTATATCCTCATCTTAAGAACTATCCACTTCCATCAGGATGGTGGGACTCACACTCCTCAAGCACATCCAGACCATGGAGAGACAACTACAACAACCGGGACTCCAGAGAACCCAAAGCTCATACAGCCTCCAGACCATCTGGAAATCCTACTACGGGTGATCCCTCTGGTAACAAATCTAAAACTATGAGCTCCCATGACTCTTGTAGTATTGCTAAATTACTAACTACTGAGGGAAAACCATTAATAATTGATTCAGGAGTTAGCCATCACATAATTAGGGACTTAAAATTGATTAGTGATATTAAGCCTAGCTTAGGAAATTTTAGCATTGCTAATGGGGAACAACTTAAAATAGAAGGGATTGGTAACCTAAAACTGTTTAATAGAGAATCATCAGCCTTTTACATGGCTACATTAACCTCAAATTTTTTCTGTTAAGAAAGCTACTATTGATTTAAATTGTCTTGATATTTTTGGTCCTAATAATGTTGCATTCCAAGATATTGAAACAAGTAAGGTTCTTGGACAACGAACTACAAAGAGTGAATTTTATGTGCTTGAAGACATTGAACCCACCTCTCATCTATCTTGTGATTTTAGTTTTAATGTTAGTGTAGCAAACAATGCAATTGGGCATGCTAGACTAGGACATCCTAATTATAAAGCTTTGAACTTATTATTGCGTAACTGTCAATTTCAAAATGAGGATTGTGAGGCTTGTATTCTTGGAAAATATTGCAAATCAGTTTTTCCTAAATCAACACAATTTATGAAAATTGTTTGGACTTGATTCATTCTGATGTGTGGACATCACTTTGCTTGTCTAGGGAAAATCACAAATATTTTGTCACTTTGATAGATGAAAAATCAAAGTACACTTGGTTGACCTTACTTCTATCAAAAGATAGGGTGTTAGAAGCATTTATTAATTTTTATGCTTATGTGACTAACCATTATAATGCCAAAGTTAAAATTTTAAGATCAGATAATGGAGGGGAATATACTAGCCATGCATTCAAACACTTTCTGGCCAAACAAGGAATGATTCACCAAACAAGCTATCCTTATACACCACATCATAATGGTGTAGCTGACAGGAAGAACATACACTTAATGGAGATAGCCAGATCTATGATATTTCTTTCCAATGTACTAATACAATTTTGGGGAGATGCAGTGGTCACAGCCTGTTACCTTATCAACCGTCTACCAACATGAATCCTCCTTGACAAATCACCATTTGAGGTACTGAACAAGTCCAGCCCCTCTATTGATCATTTAAGAGTATTTGGTTGTGTGTGTTATGTACTTGTCCTGCGGGAGAACATAAATAAGCTTGATGCCAAAAGCATTAAGAGTATGTTCATTGGCTATTCCAATACTCAGAAGGGATACAAGTGCTTGGTGTTAGAAACTGGCAAGGTGTTAGTCTCAAGAGATGTTAAGTTCTTGGAAAACAAAGGATATTATGCTGAAAAGGATTGGGGGTCTTCAGAGCCTCGCACAGTCCCAGTCCGACCGAGAGACTCATCTGCGCCAGCTGTTTGATTATCTTAGGCTTAGCCCTCCTCACCACACCTCGGTTTTCCATTCCACTCTGCTTGCTCCTCAGGGGGAGGTTGAGGATGTTGTTCATGATCAATCTACGGGTCATAATGCTGATCAACCAGAATCCGAGGCTGATGAGGAGGAAGAATCAGCGGCAGCTGAAATGGACAAGGAGAGCCAAAACCTGAAGTAGAAAAACCAGTAGTTCTAAGAAGGAGCCAACTATTAAGGAGAGTTTCATCAATAGAACCTGAACAGACATCAGGGGCTCCAAATAGAAGTCAAAGGATTCAAAACAATCCACCACCTGTGTATTATAACAGTCTTGCGATTCCTCACCCATCACAAGTGACTTGCTCTCTAGCACACATACCTGAAGACCACCAGTCTTCATTACTATTCTGGATCAAGAGGAAGTTCCAAGAACATATGAAGAAGCTAAAGAACACACAGTGTGGAGAGATGCAGTTGGAGAAGAAACAATAGCAATGACAAGAAACCATACTTGGGATGAAGCAGATCTACCTAAAGAAAAGAAGACTGTGAGTTCCAAGTGGGTGTTCACTATCAATTATAAAAGCAATGGAGAAATTCAGAGGTACAAGGCAAGGCTGGTTGCAAGAAGTTTTACACAAACATATGGAGAAGACTACCGTGATACTTTTGCCCAGTTTGCCAAACTACATATTGTCTGTGTAGTACTGTCCATAACAACCAATCTCAAATGTGAGTTATGGCATACGGATGTGAAGAATGTGTTCCTTCAGGGGGAGCTTGAGGGAGAAGTGTATATGACATCACCACCAGGCCTCAAGGACATTGTTAAACTAGGGAAAGTACTTAGACTGAGGAAGGCCATCTATGCACTGAAGCAATCACCTAGAGCTTGGTACAAGAAATTGAGCATGACACTACTTGACCGTGGATTTAGAAAATCAGACGTTGACCACACTCTCTTCACCATGCAAAGCCAAGAAATTATTATAGTCATTCTCATTTATGTAGATGATATTATCATCTCTGGGAATGACACTGTGGGAATTCAAGACACTAAAACTTATTTAAAATATGTTTTTGATATTAAAGACCTTGGTGAGCTAAAGTACTTCCTTGGGATAAAATTTTGTAGATAAAAACAGGGCCTCTCAAAAGAAGTATAGGAAACACATATAGGAAATGGGAGAGTGGCTAAAATGCCGCTTGAGGATGCTTATTAGATTCACCAACAGGAGGAGAGTGGAGAAGACCAGCAGTTTAAAGATGCCCAACTCTACCGCAGATTGGTGGGGAAGCTCATCTACCTAACACTTACAAGACCTGATCTTTGTTTTGCAGTGAATCAGATCAGCCAAAACATGCAAGAACCAAAGATATCTCACTGGAGGATGATTGACCGCATCCTAAGGTATCTACGAGGCACACCAGAGCAAGGGATATGGATGGGGTGCAATGAGAATACCGAATTGGTGGGATACTGTGATGCTGATTGGGCTGGGGACAGAGAAGATAGAAGATCCACAATCGGTTACTGCACCTTTGTAGGAGGAAACTTGGTCACATGGAAGAGCAAGAAGCAAAAGATTTTAGCATGTTCTAGTGTTAAATATGAATACCGAGCCATGAGGAGGTTAACCACTGAGCTTATGTGGTTAAAGATGCTACTCCAAGATTTCGGAAGAGAGATCACCACTCCTATCACTATGAACTGTGATAATGAAGCTGCTATCCACATAACATCCAACTCAGTCTTTCATGAGAGGACCAAACACATTGATATTGATTGTCACAAAGTTAGAGAGCAAATGCAATTAGGAGTTATACTTTCATGTTCCACCAAGAGCTCTTATTAGTTGGCAGATGTGTTTACCAAGTCGGCAAGGCTGAAGACATATGAGTTCATTCATAAGAAGCTTGGCCTGGTTACTCTATCTCAGCCAGAGCTTGATATTTAAAGACTGTGATACCCACTCTTTTTCCCTTATATACAGCTTTTTCCCAATGGGTTATGCTTGCTAAGGTTTTCAATGAGGTGAAGGGTCACAGCTTCAAGCTTAGCCATCCACAGTCTTCTTCTGGTTAAGCTTGAGGGGGAGTATTGAAGAAACTAAAGAAACCAGACTCATCCGTACAAGTCTGTTCGTACAGACGTAGGACACAAGGCACCTCAACCGTGAGAAGGAAGCAACAGTTTATGACTTAAGAAGAATCTGTGAGCATGACTTATGCTGTGCACATCATCAGAAGTGTTAAGGATGTCTGACTTCCCCTTATCCACCTGTTATGACTAAAGGATAGAAGAGGATCACGTGTGGACTTAAGCCACACAGCCGTTGTGATCAGTCGCTTTCTCCCTTGGGCGCCTTCCCTTCTTGTTCCGACCACAGACATCACTTTAACTCTATCTTCTAGCCGTTAAGGCATTGTATTTAAGTAGAATAGAACATTCATTGGTAATATGCAAGTTAAGGGTACAAATCCTTATCCGACACTTTCAAATAAATTCTTTCATAGTTTATACAAAAGTCTATAATTAATTCCACAAATTATTCTCTAAATTCCTATATCTTTGTCTCCCAATCTCTTCCTGGAAGGTTATGGACGACCAACATGGACGTTGAACAGGTCTTGGTCTCTTAATTTCTTCATGGAAGGTTACAGGCTACCAGCATTAGTCCTTAAGAGGTTTTCCTAATTAAAACTCTTCCACGGAGCTCCGAAACACATGAAAATATCGAGTCATGATAATCAAGAGACTGGTTTCCAAGTCCATCAATCTATAGTGTAGATGTTTACCCCAACAATCACATTATTTCATGTGAATTTGGTGGTAGCCACTCTTTAAATTAATTTTAGAAAACACCACATGGCCATACATTTCATAAGCATAACATTTAAGCCTATGAATTGGGTGACCTTACTTAACTGTTACGTTGTCCGGAGACGGAGACGCCGCTGAAAAGACTGGACTTGTGCCCACAGAGTCTGACACAATCTCCCAAAGGATTTTGCACTTGACTCACGGTTGGAATGCAAGATAGTGAACCGAAGAGGCTACTAGCACTCGTGTTCAAAGGTGGATCGATTCACACCGTAAAAGGATGTTAAAGTCCTTTGCTATTATGATGCCTTCTCTATCCTTGCATGTGACACACCAAGAATGATAGATCAGGAGTGTTATGAGGATGTGACGCACCAAATAACAAGGATGTTCAAGAAGAACAAGAGTGAGAAACTAGTCTCAAAGATTTTCGATTAGAAAAATGATCAAAAGTTGTTTAAGTAAAATCGTACAAAGGGTTTAAATAGGACTAGCTTTTACATGTGAAAAGACTAGTCAAACACCTAGGATAAATAAAACACATTTTTAGAATCTTAAAACTTGAATGAAAATAAATGCCAGTCGATGTCAACCCTTCAGGTACTTGGAAAATAGTCCAGGTTCATTCCTCGACCAAGGCTGCATCCGATACGGCCAAAAGGATGAGTGATCCGGGTAAGTCAACTTCTGCTCGGGCAAAGGTGTTGAAGTCTCGACCCAAAATTGAAGCCAAAGTATGCTGAGGAATTTTACCTCGAGATCTCTCCAGGGCCTGCTGGAAAGATCGAGTGTCTCATGGTCAGTTAAATCGGCACGGTGCAAAGGCTGAGCTTCACAAACATCTTTCCAACTGACTCGAGTAATGAGCAAACTGTCATGACCCTATCCATCAGAGACCCCACTTGGTTAGTAAATAAACCGGATCCAGTCGGCAAAGTGATCATTTGGCCGTGGAACCTGAAATCCTCGACCGTAAGGTCGTATCAGGTCGTCTGCATGATCGGTTCGCTTGTCCGAAGCTCCACCTCGGGTAACTTCTGAATGAGTCCGTTCCAAGGGCGATCCGTCTTGAGCAATCGGTTTCACTAGTCCATCAGTACAGGGAATCTCCTCTCTAACCACAGTTTGCTCGGATTGTTCGTCGTCTTCCAGATTTAGCCCCATCGGTCCATGTTCTGAACCGGTGCTGCGATCCATGATTGTACCAGAGTCAGTCAACCTGNGCCGTTGTGATCAGTCGCTTTCTCCCTTGGGCGCCTTCCCTTCTTGTTCCGACCACAGACATCACTTTAACTCTATCTTCTAGCCGTTAAGGCATTGTATTTAAGTAGAATAGAACATTCATTGGTAATATGCAAGTTAAGGGTACAAATCCTTATCCGACACTTTCAAATAAATTCTTTCATAGTTTATACAAAAGTCTATAATTAATTCCACAAATTATTCTCTAAATTCCTATATCTTTGTCTCCCAATCTCTTCCTGGAAGGTTATGGACGACCAACATGGACGTTGAACAGGTCTTGGTCTCTTAATTTCTTCATGGAAGGTTACAGGCTACCAGCATTAGTCCTTAAGAGGTTTTCCTAATTAAAACTCTTCCACGGAGCTCCGAAACACATGAAAATATCGAGTCATGATAATCAAGAGACTGGTTTCCAAGTCCATCAATCTATAGTGTAGATGTTTACCCCAACAATCACATTATTTCATGTGAATTTGGTGGTAGCCACTCTTTAAATTAATTTTAGAAAACACCACATGGCCATACATTTCATAAGCATAACATTTAAGCCTATGAATTGGGTGACCTTACTTAACTGTTACGTTGTCCGGAGACGGAGACGCCGCTGAAAAGACTGGACTTGTGCCCACAGAGTCTGACACAATCTCCCAAAGGATTTTGCACTTGACTCACGGTTGGAATGCAAGATAGTGAACCGAAGAGGCTACTAGCACTCGTGTTCAAAGGTGGATCGATTCACACCGTAAAAGGATGTTAAAGTCCTTTGCTATTATGATGCCTTCTCTATCCTTGCATGTGACACACCAAGAATGATAGATCAGGAGTGTTATGAGGATGTGACGCACCAAATAACAAGGATGTTCAAGAAGAACAAGAGTGAGAAACTAGTCTCAAAGATTTTCGATTAGAAAAATGATCAAAAGTTGTTTAAGTAAAATCGTACAAAGGGTTTAAATAGGACTAGCTTTTACATGTGAAAAGACTAGTCAAACACCTAGGATAAATAAAACACATTTTTAGAATCTTAAAACTTGAATGAAAATAAATGCCAGTCGATGTCAACCCTTCAGGTACTTGGAAAATAGTCCAGGTTCATTCCTCGACCAAGGCTGCATCCGATACGGCCAAAAGGATGAGTGATCCGGGTAAGTCAACTTCTGCTCGGGCAAAGGTGTTGAAGTCTCGACCCAAAATTGAAGCCAAAGTATGCTGAGGAATTTTACCTCGAGATCTCTCCAGGGCCTGCTGGAAAGATCGAGTGTCTCATGGTCAGTTAAATCGGCACGGTGCAAAGGCTGAGCTTCACAAACATCTTTCCAACTGACTCGAGTAATGAGCAAACTGTCATGACCCTATCCATCAGAGACCCCACTTGGTTAGTAAATAAACCGGATCCAGTCGGCAAAGTGATCATTTGGCCGTGGAACCTGAAATCCTCGACCGTAAGGTCGTATCAGGTCGTCTGCATGATCGGTTCGCTTGTCCGAAGCTCCACCTCGGGTAACTTCTGAATGAGTCCGTTCCAAGGGCGATCCGTCTTGAGCAATCGGTTTCACTAGTCCATCAGTACAGGGAATCTCCTCTCTAACCACAGTTTGCTCGGATTGTTCGTCGTCTTCCAGATTTAGCCCCATCGGTCCATGTTCTGAACCGGTGCTGCGATCCATGATTGTACCAGAGTCAGTCAACCTGAATGCTCACATGATGGCTATCTAGAAGATTACGATGGGAGGGAACCAATCATATGGAGCCATGGTTTCTTTGGTCAAATCCATTCCTGAAGGAGTAGACAAAACTAGGGATTGGATCCCAAATATAGGGGTCAGGAGATCCCAAAGGCATAATCTCTTTAAAAAAAAAGCGTAGCAGCCAGGATCAATCAACCTCGTAATGATCCCCTTGTCATTAATCTCTCAATCAGAGACCATAATGTGGCGAGAATTTTAATCGACTTAGGGAGTTCGATGAATGTTTAATTCCAAGAAACCCTTCAGCTGATGAAAATCAAGATTTTAGATCTCGTCATCCATCTTATGTTGTTGGCTGGTTTCACCGGAAGAAATAAGATGGCGATGGGAGGGAACCAATCCAATGAAGCAGTGGTTTCCTCGATAAAAGGCCATCCAAAACGAGAAGAAGAAACTAAGGATTGGAGCCCGAATATAGGAGATCTCAAAGGCGCAATCTCATACAAAGAGAGGTCAGCCGTCGGGATCGATCATGATCGTAACAATGACCTTGTATCTAGTCTCTCGATTGGACACCACAACGGGCGAGAATTTATTCGACTTAGTGTTCGATGAATGTTTTAACTCCAAGAGACCCTTCAAAGGATGAAAATCCCGGCTTATAGATCTCGTCGCTCTTACAATGACGTTAGCTGGTTTCACCAGATGAAAGAAGGTAACGATCGGAGGGAACCAATATTACGCAGCTGAGGTTTCCTTGATCAAAGCCCTTCCCAAGGGAGCAGAGGAAATAAGGGACTGGAGTCAGAGGATAGAAGATCCCAAAGGCACAATCTTATTGGAAGAGAGCGTAACTGCCGGAATCGATCATATCATCATAACGATGCCCTTATCATTAATCTCTCGATTAGAGATCACATTGTAGCAAGAATTTTTATCGACTTAGGGAGTGATGAATGTATAATTCCAAGAAATCCTTTGGCGGATGAAATTTGGGACTTTAGATCTCGTCATCCATTCAATGCAGTTGGCTTGTTTCACCGGAAAAAAGAAGACGACAATCGGAGCAAACCAATTCTACGGATCTCTAGTTTCCTCGATTAAATACCTTCCCAAAGGAGTAGAGGAAACTAGAAATTGGAGCCCGATAGGAGATCACAAATGCGCAATCTCATTCGAAGAGAGCGTAGCTGCCAGGACTGATCATCCTCGTAACGATCCCATTGCAATTAATCTCTAGATCAGACACCATGACGTGGCAAAAATTTTAATCGACACAGGGAATTTGATGAAACCCTTCAGAAGATGAAAATCAGAACTTTAGATCTCGTCACTCATACGATCTCGTTGACTGATTTCACCAGAAAAAAAAAGAAGAAGAAAATGAGGCTCGGAGTGATCCAACTCACCGTATAGGCAAAAAGAGTAAAGACTTAAACAAAATTATCGGTGGACAACTGCCCAACAATTTACAAGACAATTATGGGGAACACCTTGGATGAATTCAGTAAAGGTGATTCCTTCCACTTACTATCCTTGCCCCAGACTCCCGACTCCGACTGGGGTCGATATCATCTGGGCGCGATAAAGGGATTCTCGCTCTTATTTCTTAGAAGAAAATAATTTGAGATATCAAGTAACCGAAACGGTCACCAAGGTGGTCTCCAGTAAAGCAAAAGCGAAGCGATTACTCTTAAAGATGGAGTGCAAATTGCAAAAAGAAGAATTCTGCAATGAAACCGATCTCCCATGCGAATCAGCAATATGTATAGACCAAGAGCATCCGGGATGCTGCGGGGAGATCAGGGCTAACTCAGAAGAGCCAATCAAATTGGAGTTCATCTACTTCCTAAAGAAAAACAGGAGCACATCCACATGGGCTGTAAAAGACACGTCTGGCATCGATATTCACATAACAAGCCATGAGCTCAATGTCGATATACCCTACGTAAACCGATGACCTCAGTCTGTATAGACAAAGCGCATCCAGGACACTGTGAGGAATTTGGTACCAACACGGAAGAGCTGATCAAATTGTAGTTGATCTATTTCCTAAAGGCAAACATGAGCACATGAGCATGGGCCGCAGAAAACAACGTCTGGCATTGATATCAACATCACAAGCCATGAGCTTAATGTCGATATCCTCCATGCAAACCGATGACCTCAATCTGTATAGATGAAGAGCATCTGGGACGATACGGGGAGATCGGTGCCAACATAGAAAAGCCAATCAAATCAGAGTTGATCTCCTTCAAGAAAAGGCAGGCATAAGCACATTCACGTAGACATGCCCGAAATCGATATTCACATCATTGGCCATAAGCTTAACTTTGATATCCTCCATATAAAACGATTATCTCAGTCTGCATAGACAAAGCGCATCCAGAATGTTGCAGGAAGATCGGAGAAAACCTTAAAGAAACGATCAAATCATAGATGATCTCTTTCCTAAAGGCTAAACGTGAGTGCATTCGCGTACGCCATAGAAGTTATGACCAGGAACAACATTGACATAATAAGCCGCAAAGCTTAACGTCGATCCCAACTTCAAGTCGGTGAAACAAAAGAGACGAAAGCTCAAATCCGAACAGACACAAACAGTGAAAGATGAGGCAGAGATATTGTTTAAATTATGATCCATCATAGAGGATGACCATCCCGATTGACTTGCAGACCTTATGGTGGAGAAGGAAAAAAACTAACATATGACCAAACTAATTGATGCACACTCACTTTTAAATAAGCTAGAAACACACAGTAAACAACATCCATTTGCATTGTCTTGCACCATCCTAAACATGATAACAAATAAAACATTTTAGAATTAAGACATAAGCATTATGGAATCAAGCTGCAAGTGTTATCTTACTTGTCCCGTTTATTATAGCTTATGTACTCGTTATTTATGAAAATCACCTATCCCAAAGGGTTGCTCATTTTTTATATTCAAAAAAGTCCTCAAACTCAAGCAGACAATGAATTGCACATCACGATAAGCAGTTCGTTCATCCTTAAACAAGACCGGTCACATAAAAAAACATTTGTACCAACTCTGGCCACTCGAAAATTCACAGTCTAACATTTCTGCTCATCAATCTTGATCAACACCTTATTTGAACCTCGCTACCTCCTGTTGGAGCAGACGATTAAGAGGTATTCTTCAGCTCACCTCAGTTACTTTTTCATTCACATTTGTCCGTACAAGTCCGTACAGTCTGTCCTTAAAGGATGGTAACTTGAAGTGTAAGTTAGTTATGTGGGCTTGCAATCACTTCAGTGATCCTTTCCCTTCTTCTCTTAGCCTTTAGGCAGCTTCCTATGAGTTTCCATATCTAGCCGTTTAATGATAAGGTTGCTTTTTCTTTTATATTTTTTTCTGGGGGATTAATTGACTGACGAGTTGCTTTACAAAATACTCGGAATTTCTTACTTTTCGTCGCGTCTTCGATCTAGCAATCTTGGACTATTGTTTTGATGAGCTGTCACTGAACTAAAAAAAGAGAGAAGAGAAAGAACTGGGAATGGGCGCCTGGTTGCTTGCTTACCAAGCTATCCTGGCAAGCTCCTCCAGTTCGATTATTATTCTTGACTTGACTTTGTATAAAAACTACTCACTTTCAAAATGAAAGACGATTGATTATCTACCCAAGAAGATAGAGAGTCCCACATACGAGAAAAGGTCAATAGAGTTGAACCAAGTAACATTGCAAAGGCATAATGATAGTAGGGTCGGGATATCCCCGCCATCCGAACCGGACGTGAAGGTCTCCCCTCATCCGGCTCTCCGCAAGGGAATCTCCACTCACTGCTTCCTCTAATATCCTCCCTTTACCACATCATGGGGGTTTACAGGAGATCCCAGAGGCTCGCTCGGAAAGGCTGTTATACCATACCTTATGACTAAATTCTACTCTAGTAGTCACTAGACTCACTAGAATAGTCTGTCCGGTTGATTTTGCTGAAATCATTACTCTTCATTCTCCCGTGCTCTAGCAATTGCGCTCCCTAGACCATTACCATGTAGTTAGGTAGGGGCATCCATAATGACGGGAATCTAGGAATGAATGGGGATCCCTATCAATAAGAATATGAAGAATATCTAATTAGTTATACTACCTTTCTCTCACTCAATAGATCTATCTGGTCTGATACGGTACAATACAATACGAGACGATGGAATGGTATGGCATGGATGGTAGAGGGATGCCTGCGCCCAAAAGCGATGATTCACTTTTCCCCTTGTCCATATGGACCTTGTGGCATACAACCAAAATGACTCCCACTAGATAACCGCCCATATCTCTCTTTTTACAGCCTCGTTGACGGACGAAAGAAGGCATGTTACAGAACGGTGCAGTGAAGGCTCGCGAAGTAGACAGCAGTAAACTGCTT
>KE154178.1:3731-14421 GCA_000411075.1 Sisymbrium irio | reverse complement strand
ATGATGATGTGGAAGAATACTATTGGTTGCTAAAAATTTTTTAATCCTATGTGGACACTCTCAATGGCATTTAGCCTCAACTTTTATATATTAATAGATTATATATTATATTATTGTTTAATTTTTGATTAATAAATTGGAAGACAAATGTTTTATTATCGTATAAAGAAATGATAAATTTGGTCATTTCCTTATAAAATAATCGTTGTGATGAGTTTCTCCTATTTATTTTTTTTTAAGCTTATACCGTATAAATTGGATTTCCATTCTTTTATTCATTACTTGATATAAAAGTTAATTACAAAATTTTATTTTCCATTAAATTTTCCATTTCAAAGATACAGAGCCTGGTTATCTAGTAGTACAAGTCACAAGGGATGGGGGATGCACATTCAGTACTTTTTACGGGGGAAAAGGAACACACTTTTTTCACTTGAATTTTAAATTCCAAACACAAAATTTTAAATTAAATGATTAATTATATGTTTTCAAATTGTAAAAAAATAAAATTAAAAGGTAACAAATAACGAATTTTTTATTCTATAATTAGAAGTACGGAAATAAAATTATAAATGATACGATTATATGCTTAGTACATATTAAAGGAATGGAACCAATAAATTTAAATTTATTTTACTAAATATTCTATGAGATATAATAATTGATGTGGACATGATATCTTTAGAGATGTATTTCCTATTCCGAAAGTTGAGTGTATATATTCTAAACTAAAAATTTTCATTTTTCTCCAAATTTTTTTTAAAGTTCTTTATAAAAATATATATGCATTACTACTAAATAAGAAATATATAATTTCCGATACATACATAAATATATAGCACATATAATCTATTATTTTTTCCTTCAATTCACCTAAGAGTTAATTATTTTTATAACATTTTTGTTAATGAAAACGTCTTACCCCACTAAAATTCCGAAATGCAACAAACTTTTAACAAGTATATAATATGAAAATGAAGAGAACGCATGAATCACGTTGGAATTTCTAGTTAACATAAATCATGAAGAGGTGATGATTTTTTTTTTGTTGTGTTCTATTCTGTGGCTATCACTTAGATAACGCTATCGCCCTCGTCCACTGAAATTGGAATGTGCAAAAATAAAATTAAAAGTTGGTGACCATAACAGTGCATGGTGAAAAAAAAGAGGCAGTATAAGTGTAAACAATGAAAAGGCATCACAATAAAAAAAATGTCAATAAAAAGGGTCCTTTTGTGACAAGAAAGAAAGAAAATTAAGCTAGCACTCCTCTCTCGAGCTTCAGCCTTAGAGCAACAATGTCTCTATTTCTGAAGCCCTTCCTCTTCCTATACGACTCCACTCTTAGTCTGCTCTTGCTTCTAGTAATTTATATATGACTAAACTCTCCCTCTCTCTATATGTATATCCGTACGTATGTGTGTGTTTTAATTGCTATGACATAAACTGATCAATAGTTATTTCTTATGTATGAACTAGTTCAATGGATGGAGTCTTGAAGATGAAGCAGCAGCCCACGAGAGGCTTGAAGCAGACAACAATGCTGCAAAATCTGAATGGATGCAAATCCATTTTTTGTGGAGAAAAACGAGGAGTCTTGTGCTTCTTCCCATTTTCAAGGGTTTGGTAGTTATGTGTTTGGTTTTATCAATCATAGTGTTCTTAGAGAGTTTTTACATGAACTTTGTGATACTCTTCGTCAAATTATTAAGACGCAAACCCGAGAAAGTGTATAAATGGGAGGCCATGCAAGAAGATGTCGAGGTTGGACCCCAAAATTACCCAATGGTTCTTGTCCAAATACCAATGTACAATGAAAAAGAGGTATACTTATAGACACATGTCTTACACGATCTCCATTATATGTAATAAGAAGTAACGATATTAGATTAAATAATGCATGCTCTATTAATCGTTGTAGGTTTTTCAACTATCAATTGCGGCAGTATGCAGTTTGTTATGGCCATCGAGCCGGCTAGTAGTTCAAGTTGTAGATGATTCCACGGATCCGGTCGTAAGGGTAAGTAGCTTGCTACAATACAAGATAATATACTATGTCAGAAATAACATTCCGACACTTATAATTTTGTGGTGTTCTGATCAATCGCCGCTTATTTAGCCAAACTAATCCAAGAAAAAATTGGTAAGCAGAAAGTCGAACATATGGTCTAGGTTGCCATCAATATATTTTAAATATGTTTATTAGATAACTGAAAATATAGAAAAGAATATTTAAAATAGAAATCAACGTATATTTAACATTATAATATTACTCAAATAAAATAATATGAAAAATTCTCTGATTAATCTATGTTTACTCAGTTAGACGTTAGGTCCCCGGTCATAAGTTATAAAATTTAGGAACAAAATTATGATTTTTGTGTGTTTTTATCTTTTATATTAGAAACCAGTTTAGAGTTTTAAAATATTTTTCTTAAGACTCTTTGAAATAAATAGTATACATATTTTTTCTTATTTTCATTTAAATTCGTTAGAGTTTCATACGCAAAATTAGTAACATAAAATAAATATTAACGATATGAGATAATTTACGTATTATATATAAAACTTAACAAAAATATATACTCCTATAATTTAATTTTTGTTAACTGACAAAAGAAATATACGCTACAAGATTTCGGTATAGCCTAGACTACACCTTACATATATGGTGATGCATACATTATATAGTATGACATATGTGAAAGAGGAATTGCAGGAAGGCGTGGACATAGAGATTGCAAAGTGGCAAAGCCAAGGCTTAAACATAAGGTGTGAAAGAAGAGATAACAGGAATGGTTACAAAGCCGGAGCTATGAAAGAAGCTCTTACACATAATTACGTCAAGCAATGCGACTTCGTAGCTGTATTCGATGCTGATTTCCAACCCGAGCCTGATTACCTAGCCCGCACCGTCCCATTTCTCGTCCACAATCCGGAGGTTGCTCTTGTTCAAGCCAGATGGATATTTGGTATGATTAAAATGTTTGTATTATGCACTTTCAGATGATCAAATCAATGAATCTTTGCTTTTCAATGATACTGAATGGCGATTTTTTTTGTCCTTGCAAGTGAATGCGAACAAATGCTTAATGACAAGGATGCAAGAGATGTCCCTCAACTACCATTTTAAGGTGGAACAAGAATCAGGGTCTACTAGACATGCTTTCTTCGGTTTTAATGGTATAAGTTAACCTACAAGCATATTGAAAACAATATACTTTAACTGATTGAGAAAAAAATATAAGATTCAGTGAACTATATATGGATACATAGTACTGAATTTGTTAAATATAAGTTGAAGTCAACAGCCTTCACATGGTATAAAAACCAATAAGAGTACCATCTAAAGGGGAAGAGGACCATACTCAGTATAACCAGAACCTTAAAATTAACAAGAATATGAGGAACTAAATAAATAAATAAAATTAGACAAAAGTTACATATTAGTCACGTCACTTATATATTACTTATAGCTTTTGATCAAAATCAGAGATATCGTATGGACCATATAACGCATGTAATAAATATAAGCAACAATATATAATTGCAGGAACCGCGGGTGTATGGAGAATATCGGCAATGGAAGCAGCGGGAGGATGGAAATCAAGGACGACTGTAGAAGACATGGACTTGGCTGTTCGTGTTGGTCTTCATGGCTGGAAATTTGTCTACCTTAACGACCTCACGGTAGCATTTTTTGTTAAACTCGAGTTATTACGTAATCATCCATTTACATGTCTAACATGTTTTAGATATTAAAAAGCTAAGTACTAACAAAAATTTATTTAAAGAATATGAAAAAAAACAATATATCACAAAAGTAGTACGTACGTACAGAAACAATAAATTGCAATTTTGGGGGTATGCAGGTGAGAAACGAGCTACCAAGCAAATTCAAGGCCTACAGATTCCAACAACATAGATGGTCCTGTGGTCCGGCGAATCTATTCCGAAAAATGACGATGGAGATCATTTACAACAAGGTGTTTTTTGTTGTTACTTTGCTTCATTGGACCCCACGTGTCACTACTGATTGGTCCCGGTTTATTCTGTCTCTAGTTAGAGTAGGACCCCGATAGTGATAATCAGGATGTCTTGTTTGAACTAGTGGGACCAATCTAGAAAAATACGTTTCGGTTATTGATTGATTAAGCTCTCGTTATCTCTAGGTGGGACAGAGTAGTGTTGATATGTACGGTATCTTATAATTAACCAGCTGGTTCTAGCCTATTTTTTTCCGAATGGTTCATTTTACTACGGTGAACGAACCAAACCTCTTAAACTAGGTTTTCGTTTCTAAGCAATCGGTTATCAACCTAGGGTTGAGTTTGGTTCAGTCTTGATTTGAATTATTTTATTTTTCGATTTTTTCTCCGTATAAGTTGAAATGTGAAGTACCCTTTTTAATTTGTAAAAAAAGGTTTTTACAAGTCCGTTTTTTTCTAAAAATATTTTAACTGAACTAAAGCTTATAGATAAAGCTTTCTATCTTGCTTGTGTTAGGTTAAATATAATTAATTTGTTTGTTTTAGGAAGCTCTTATTCGCTCTTTTGAACATGATCAAAAATCTAACTGAAAACAATTGTTTGTTGTGGAATACAGAGAGTATCAATATGGAAGAAATTCTATGTGATCTACAGTTTTTTCTTCGTAAGGAAAGTAGCAGTACACTTCTTGACATTCTTCTTCTACTGTATAATTGTGCCAACGAGTGTCTTTTTCCCTGAAATTCACATTCCCTCCTGGTCCACCATTTACGTTCCCTCTTTGATCTCTATCTTCCACACCCTGGCAACTCCAAGGTACCTACTACCTACCCTTAATTAACTTAATTAATCACTTAATCAAGAT
Source organism: Sisymbrium irio (assembly GCA_000411075.1). NCBI lineage: Eukaryota > Viridiplantae > Streptophyta > Magnoliopsida > Brassicales > Brassicaceae > Sisymbrium > Sisymbrium irio. The sequence continues at coordinate 9,566 of KE154178.1, read as the reverse complement.
TATTAACCTGTCTTCTGACTCCAACTGAATTCACGTTTATATTTTGATTCAACTAGATCCTTTTACCTCGTGATATTCTGGATCTTGTTCGAGAATGTAATGGCTATGCATAGAACCAAAGGAACTTGCATTGGCCTACTTGAAGGAGGAAGAGTTAACGAATGGGTTGTGACGGAGAAATTAGGAGATGCTTTAAAGAATAAGTTACTCTCCAGGGTTGTCCAACGGAAATCTTGTTATGAAAGGTGAGGAACATAAATTAAAAAAACGTACATTTTCTCGTTTCTTGTTGAAAATTGCATTTTTTGGGGGCAGCATAAGATATTTTCGGCTCGGAAAGCATCGAGAGTCAAACTCTTGATCTTTCGACTCGCATCTTTTGGAAAATTTCTTAGTATAATAGTAGATCCGTAGACGACGCAGTTTTTTCAGTTTTAAGTGATGTTTTCGACGAATACACATACATGTTAATTATAAAAATAACGTGTGTCTGTTTTTATTGCAGAGTGAATTCAAAGGAAGTGATGGTGGGCGTATACATTTTAGGATGTGCACTCTATGGTGTTATCAATGGCCACACATGGTTGCATTTCTACCTTTTTCTTCAAGCCACTGCTTTTTTCATCTCCGGTTTTGGTTTTATCGGAACCTAAGAACTTTCCCCATTGTTTTCTTTCGAAAAATAATAAAACAAAAAATATGTTCCCATTGTTCGTGCATTATTCATCGGAACCGTGCATTATTTGTTAATTACTCTTATAACGAATAAGATATTTGTTTTAATTAATATGTACTTTGTAATTTGTCTATTATTAATATATTATCCACTGTTTGAAAGTCGATATTCAATTATTACCCTCTAAAAGAAAGCTGTACTATTAAAATATTTTTTGCATATATAATGAGTAAATGTACAATTAGAAATTAGTAAGTAAACCCTAACCATTTCCCCATTAGAAAGAAACATTTGCATAGAACGATTGATCAACGAAGAGCCGCAAAATGTCTACCAAACCGAATCTATTAAGGATGTCCATTATCCAAGGTCGCCGGCAAACATTGTCATAGTTCATAAGAAAAACTGAATGTGAAGGATTTATATATATTTCTAGGACCTTGAACAAACTGATGTAAATTAGGAGAATTCACTCGATCTTGCTAGAACCACGACGAAGGGTTTGAAACAGATGGTTAAAAGCATTCTATAAAATCAATGGGATATGTAAAATGGAAGTGTAGGCGGATGAGGTTGCACCACATTTAACTCCGGTGAATGTAGTATTCTTGACAAAGACATGAGAGAAATGCGACAAACTTTGTGTCTAAAAAAAAAAGCTAGGAATTTGTTTATTATTTGAAAGGTGAAGGAGTAAAGATACATAGATGGTTAAATGTTTTATAACAGCCACCACAACCCACAAACGTCTTTGACATTTAACAGGAAAAACAAAATTAAAGGGAAAATTTACAGGAAACTTATTAAAACCATGGAATGAAGGAAAAAGTCAAATAAAACAAAAAAGTGAAGGTTGACAAAAAAGAGTAAAGAAAACATACGTTTGCCGATGATAAAGGCCTTTTCTGTAAGGTAAGTTCTTTCGTCGCGTATCCTCTAGTCCTGCAAAATCTGAGTTTCAATGAAGTCTTCAACCTTGATCGAATGATCAAAGGGAGGACAAGGAAACTTTGTTTGGGTCTTGAAAAGGGGCAAGTAGTTCGAACCAGATCCATGTTCAATATATTGTGGGCATGTTCTGGGCTTGGGTAGGTCGGGTTATATCACCAAATGTTTTGGGTACTTTGTGAGCTAGTTGTTTGGCCAAGTCTTGTTGCTAATGCGTCAAGTAGAATGCACAAATCTTGTTGGACGAGGTTGACATATTTCTTCCTTTTGACTATTTTGTTTCTACTTTATTCTTGTCTTTGATGTTTTATTCAAAAAAAAATGTTTGGGAGTGATATATAAGAGCATTCCATGAGAGAGATACTCACATAGCATCTAGAAAAAAAAGAAAAAAAAAGAGAAAAAAAAACTAAAAATGAAAATAGAAAAATAGGAGAGAGATACACTAAAGTATCTCATTTCAGATATTTTAAAAATTTTGAGATACTACTTTACACATGGCAATATATAACTGATTAAGTATTTTATTAAATTATTCGATTTAATTAAATAATTAAAATATTAATTTTTATATTTTAAGATACTCAATAGTCAATTCAGATATTTGCTGATGATGAAGATGCTCTAAAATACTAATATAGAATTTTATAATCAAGAAAAAATAATTAAACAGAAATTAAGAAGGAGAGCATAAACTTTTTCGTTTGAAAACATTTTAAACCCAAAAACACTTTGTTTCAATATGAGAAATATATATTTTTAAATTAACATTTATTAAATATTTAATTATATTGAAAAGAAAAACAAATTGTTTGAGAATCTATACTAATAAAAGAGATTGTTCGAAGCTCCTCCTGAGGGTGTCCACATCAGCCATAAATACTCCTCTAAAAATCATGCCACGTCATCAGCATATCAATCTAACGAAAATAATTGTTATTAGGCCTAATATATTTTCTTTACAATTTTTTTTCCCTCTCTTCCCTCATCTTTTCGTCTCTTCCCCTATCTATGTAAATTAATGCAGGTACATCTCAACCCTTCGAGTTCTATAACTTTAGTTTCATTCACGCTGGATTTAAAGATAAGTCGAAAGAATGCAAAGAGGGTAATTTCTGAATCTGAATCTGGTCTGGACACAAGATTCGCTTTTTTCATGTAACTTGCATTTTCCTTTATTTTTCTTCGCCTCGAATTTTTTGCTTTTTAACCCTCCTTAATAGTTTATTCGTGGTGGCTAACTTGCCTAATCATTATCTTTTGGTGTCGGGTTGAGATTGATAGCTAAATAAGAAATAAATTTCCAAACAAAATTAAATTGATTGTCGAGATATATTTTCTTTTTCATATGTAATGATCTGATGAACATGATTAAGTAAATTGGTGCTATGATTCTATTGAACATCAATTACTCCAACATTCCATTATGACCATGGATTTTTTTCAAAACTCATTTGATAGACAAAACAAACCAGTTTGGCCCGGAAATACATTTCTCAACTTATTCTCCAACACAGAACCGCAGAAAAGGTAAACCTCCTTCTCAACTTATCTTCATCTTTTTTACAGTTATTTAATTGCTGATTGATTCTTTCGGTCTCGGGTATGGGAGCTTGCTGTGGATGGCTTCGGAGAAAAAAAACATGGTTCTGGTGTAGGTGGAAAGGGAGTGCGTGATTAACATATTTTAACAACCGACTGTGTACTTCTCCGTTGAATATTTAAACACTTGCTTCTAAAATCTTTTACTTTGCTACATCAATTCTTATTATGTCTAACTTTTTCACTTTTTTCACTTATTAAGTACCTGTTTAGAATTCTGAATCTGGTATGACTAAAATAGTTTAGATTGTCGGCTTAGGAGAAGATGAGAAGTCCTTAATCATGACTTAGAAATTGTTGGATGTTTTATTTCAGATTTGGTCCTTACTTACGGCAACCAATCAATGACAGTGATTTCCGGCTTGGGAGAAGATGAGAAGCCCTTAATCTGCACCATGGAGTCCATCGCCGCCGAGTAAGCTCATATCCTTTCTTGGTTTCGTCTCTGTTTCTCTTCTTTAGTGTCATTTAGCTTGGTTAGTCTAGCATCCACAAGTTTACAAATTTTGTTGCAAAAAAAAACTATAACTAGATTAATCTGTTAAGCTCTCCAACTTGAATCTGTGAGAACTAATATGGATAAACAAATCCAGAGAAAATATTTAGCCCTCTAAACGATTGACACAGTATGTCAATCCATCTTCTAGGAAGGTTCATGATCATAAACTTCCATATATCTAAATGACGTTCTAATTCGTAATGTTGGTTTTAGAGAGTTCTCATTCAATTAGCACAGTTTAGAGATATTTCAGTTTCAAACCACCATGTATGGATCGTTTCAGTTTAGCAACTATATTCCATTTGTATTGCAGAACTAATACTATCTTATTTTTGGTATTTCTATTACAGAGTTTTGAACTTCTTCCCAACAATCCAATTTGCATCAATATGTTCGTTTTGTACCTCCAAATATGTATAGATCAGAGTGTGCATCACCAACTAGACTTGTGTTGTACTGGAGAAGCCAGAACTCAGAACATGTCCAATCTGAGATTTTAATCGCTCGCTCGATCAATCCATGTATATATTCTTTGGACCGCAAGAAGATTATGGGATATTTTAATTTCTATTTATTATCATAGTTCTCAGAGACTTAACAAATTATATAAAAAGACGAGGCTCTTCTAAAGAGTATAATGGAGAATTTGGACGTTCACACAAATAACGACAAAAAGACGCACGATCCCACTGTCTTGGCTTTAAGCAATCAAGCCTATAAAATGGCTTCATCAGGAGCAGAGATTGTGTAGAAATACTGTAGAGAGAACACATAAGAGGATGAGAAAAATAGGGACTCTGCAACACGTTGACGAGCTAATAAGGAACATGTTAAGAATGAGGAAGAAGAAGGAAAAAATAGACTTGTGCATTCACTGTTTGTTTGTTTCTAACTTTTCGTTTTATAACATTAAAATATTTGCTCGATGAGCATACTTATATTCATGAATTAAATTTAGATCAGGGTTTCCAAGCTCAGAAGAAGAAAAACAAAAAACTTCAAAGGTTAAAGGTAAAAACCCCATCCCTTCCTATTTCCATCTAATTTCATGTAAATTTGATTCGAAAGGTTTCTTTATATGAATTAATGGCAGGAGGTGTAAAAGACTCGGAAAAGTGAACCACCAAAGTGGAACTTGAAGTTCCAGCGAACGAGATCTTCTTACTCTTTTACTTTCTTTTTCCTTCTCGCTTCTCCTTTCTTTGTAAGTTGTAACGTTCAAGGGATGTATAAGCATGAATTTTGTTAAGGTCTATCTTACATTTCAGATAAATGAAACATTGTGGTTTAGTGTGGACCACAGAAACAATTTATCAATACCACTAAACCAAAACAAGGGTTACAATATGTTTAGGGATTTTGATTACAGCCTAATACAAACGGATACACTTTTTGCTTTTTTATTGTTTTTTAAGTTTAATCTCCGGTCTATAAATTTATTTTCCATTTTCTTCTCTGTTACCAACTAAGTTTGGCTTAATCTGGGATATCAATATTTAGAATAAGGTTCAAAAATTATGGTGAGAAAGATTTTAAAATGTATACATTTGTGACAAGAAATTTATTTATATATATTTAAGATGAAGATTATTTACAGTTTTTTATACGAATAATTTAAAATTTAAACCATATGTGGAAAATATACATATATATAAAATTTAAATAATATAAAATTTTAAATTTAACTCTACTAAAACCTTCTAAACAATTCTCTCTCGATATTGTTTTTGTAATACAACTTTTTAATTGATAATAAATATTAAATGCTAACAGAAGTTTTCCAATACAGAAGATTTAATATTTATATTTTAATCAACAATTCTCTCTTAAAGCACAAATAATAATTTTATAAGACTTAAAACTATGTCTCCAGCAATAAAATTGAATTAAGAACATTTCAAACAAAATATTCTACATTAATTTTACAGACACTATATTAAAAATTATATAATTTATATTATTGACACATAATAAAAAATAAAACAAATATATTTTTTACGTTCATATTTTATTATACTTTCACATTAATATATATATAAATTTGATAATAAATAAACTGCGTGTAGCGCGGTAATTTCCTTAATCTTTACCATAAAAAATGACCAACTAT
>KE154176.1:0-12944 GCA_000411075.1 Sisymbrium irio | reverse complement strand
ACAAACGGGCGATTACAGAATATCGAAAAGAAAATTGAATTAGCACAAATAAATCCATAAGTTTGAATTCAATAAATAACAATAACAAACCTTAAGAGCGTAGAAAAAAATGCAACACCGATAAAATAAATAAAAATACGAAGATAATAAAGTTCTAAAAATAAAAAATAAAAACTAAAAATTATCAGTATATACAATACATAAACTGTTTCAATTGATCGCTCTGTATGAACTCAAAGACACATATGGTATATACAGCGTAAACATACGAAATATTGCAATACAAACGGGCGATTACAGAATATCAAAAAGAAAAATGAATTAGCACAAATAAATCCATAAGTTTGAGTTCAATAAATAACAGTAAAAAACCTTAAGAACGTAAAAAAAATGCAACACCGATAAATTAAACAAAAAAATACGAAGATAATAAAGCTCTAAAAATAAAATAAAATAAAACTAAAAACGAATATAGCAGTGTCTTGGTAATTCACACTGCCGCATCATCGTCTCCTGACTTCTCAGTAACAGTAGGATCCACATCAGTCTTTCGCTTTTTTGTAGCAGAACATTGATCGATCGTGCTAACGCCGGAATCGTCAACAGAATGGTCTTTATCGGAAGATGTAGTGGAATCGTCAACATCACTATCAACAACAACCTTTGAGATCAGTGCATTTAAAGGGGATAATTTAGCACGATAGTGATTAACCAACACATCATCGTCAGTGGACTTCTCAACGATATAGGACTTTCTCAGTCTGCTAAAATAGTCGTCCGTCACGGTAATTTTAAATAGCATATCTTTGCCCTTCAATTTCCACAAAGCGTCAGGGAAGCCATGCGTTAATTTCTACACAATGACAATTGAACACATCAATAAACACGGAAAGACTAAAGGAACATTAGCATAACAATACCAACGATTAGTTGTTACGATATAACATTGTAAACAACCTCACTAATGGACTCGTAAAACTCCTCCGCGGTCTGCGTGAACATTTTTGTTGTCAACTTGTCAAATATCACAAAAGTCGCCGATTCTCCAGTGTCATCACCAACCCTGATACTAAGCAAGTATCTACACAATGCGAAACACAGCAAAAAATTGAATTTATTTATCACCAAATATAAGCAATACGCAATGATAAAAAAAAATTATTACCGAGCAACAACTTCTGTAACATCGCGTTTATAGACCACACATTTCCACAGCTGATTCCCTGAATTATCAACCTTATCAGGATATGGAAACACCTTTTTATCACAGGACTTGCAAGGTATATAATACCAATTATTGGCACTCCCAACGTCGACGACCCTTGCGATAGTAGTAAACTTACCAACCTAAAATATCAAATAGCCAGCCATGACACGGAATCCTAAAAAATATCAAATAAATATTCAACCAATCATAGAACAATCAATCTACCTTGTCAGCATTCCTGATCCAAGCCAATGTCTTGCGCGGATAGTGTAACCCCAGAAACTCATCACCTAACACCTCATACAAATCCTCAGGCTGCCCATTATCAGTAGGCTTAAGATCGTACTTGTCATTCGGTAACCTATAAGAAACAACAACGATACATACAGATTTCACAACCACTAAAACTGGATACAAAAATGAGTTACACGGTATGCAAGGCTAGATCAGTAACATACTTCGATCTAAATCGCTCCACTATGTCATCCTTCGGATCCAAAATTACTTTAGACGTATTGAATGAATTAGAGATCGTCATAACATCTAATGTATCAAAAAAAAATAAGACGATCATTAGACTAACTGAAAACTCTGCATAGCTAATAAGAAGACACAAACGCAATTTACAGAGTATAAATTCAGTATTATATTCTCTGATGCATGCAAACTTTATCATACACACGACAACGGATGTGGTGTGTGATTTAGCGTAATCGAACACTTACTTCGCATAGTTTTCCCATAGAGTGCACGTTATACGTGTATCACTGCCACCAAAACAACACCAAGATAATATAGATGAATAAGATATGCAAACCAAACAATCCAACATATGATGCAATTCAGGACATGCTTACGTCTCAGCCCTGAGATCAACTATGAGTCTGGATTTATGCTTCCCTTGAACAAAAATATCCTCTAAATGTCCCAAGCGAATCAACTGTCCCACAACATCTGGATACAACGTACGTATGAGATTACCAAAAATTACAACGAACACACGAAGAAACACTAAGAACGAATGCAAACCAACACATAAATCGCCACTTGAGCAACAATCATATAGAAATAGCAAGCAGAATTCCAATGACATAAACCTATCAGATGTCTCCTATCCAAAGCCCCGGTAATTATCTCACTTATACTTTTAAGATATTTATCAGGAATTTCAGATTTGAAATCCACGCAATTCGTCAAGAAAGTAGTCTCATTAAAGACTATCTTGTAGGGAGCAAGACCAACTCGGTAGTCACTCTTATAATCAACGACTCGGAAAGTGTATATGCAGACAGTAGACCCCTGTTTTAAATCTTTCTGGAAACGTTTGACACAACTCTTGTCAACAGTAGCATAGATCCTTTCACCCTTGTATCACAAAAGAACAGAAATTTTTTTTTAAAAAAGGCAGCGAATTAGATGTTATCATCAAAGAACCAAACAGTAGAACACGATACGTAAACATGAAGTAGAAACCTTTTCGTCAACCAAAACAGATTCAAGAGAACAACCACCTTTTCCTCTGAACCCATTCCAAATCGTTACAACACGAACTCTGAGTTTGTAATAGTCAGATGACGGAAGGAACTCGTAAGTGATTATAATAGCTTTGGAGACCAATGGAGACGCTTTCCTCTTAAAAATCGACATTGGACAGAGATATTCGATATGCAGCATAAGAAATCGTAAGTGACTATAATAGCTTTAATATCATCTACTTATATACATATTTTAACCCTCTACATATTGGATGTTAACCTAGAATTATTCGAAGATAAACATGCACAAAGATATTGACAAATATTATATATGTTAATTTAACTTTAATACATACGTAAATATATGTTAATTTAACTTTAACGCATACATAAACATACGTCACCACCCGGATATTTACCAATGATAACCTAGAATATGCATGCAAATATTTTCAAATATACAATGAATATCTGTATATAAGTTAATTTAATTTTAATAATTATCTAAACATACACTATTATCCAACATTTTCCAATTATCACACAATATTCCCAAACTATATATCAAACAGAGGTTATGATCTAACCCGTCATGCACAACAAATTGCTCGATATTACCCGATAAGTAACAATATTCCCAAAACGAAACCGACATGACAAAGGACCCAAACCACAAGATATAACAGGAAAAAATGAGTAATACAAAACCATCTGATACCTTGACGGACACGCAATACAATCTACGAAACAGGATAGATTACAACTCATATTATTCTAACTCTATATAGACTTTAAAATCAAATTTTAAGGCATTTTTGAAACCATCAACAAAAACCCATCGCGTATGTTGAGGTTATGATTTACACATGAAAGATATAAATATGCCAGAATCGGATTCGAAAATAGATAATCAACATCTCTAAGCAAAATTTTTTTTAATATTTTTATTGAAAATAAACACATTTTTGATATCACAATATTGGTCAGATATAGCAATGCGAAAGATAACAGTATCTAAACAAAAAAAATAGCATAAACCTAAAAACGACCGAAAACTCAAAACCAAAACAGCATAATCTTCAGTAGATCAACCATCAGCAGCCATCCACACCCAACCGAACGATCGACGAACGCAATTTTTTTCGAGGAAGCCTGCACACACACCAAAAAAAAAAAGAAAAAACTAAGCCACCACACATACGGTAAAATACGATAATCATACAAAGGAATATCATAACTGGTATTCTCACCTTTCTAAAAAAAGATCAACTTCGGTAATCGGTGGATTGAGCATAAACAGTGTAGGATGAGTATCAGAGATTGTAACATTCCCTCCAAAATAATCAATAATACCCTATCTCAAAACGCAGACAACAACATCCGTGTCACACGCAAGCCAAAATTTATAAAAATTCACGGTCATTTGTCCAGCAAACTCACACCTCATCACACGGTCTCTGAAAAACAAATACGCCAATGCAAGGTTCAGATTTACCAATTAGACAATAGTCGAAAATAACATGGCTTTAAAAATACTACCTCTCCTCACACAGCTCAAAATGTATTGACTGATGTACACTCCCTAAAACCGAACCGTCTAAATTAACGCTACGACGATCAGCGTTATACTTGCTCTCGACTATAGAATGCATAAGAAGTCCACTCCAAGACTCAAACCCCCGTACACCGACAACTCGTTCAATGAGATCTAAGATATATCAATCAAACAACGCAATAAATTAACATATACGATAAACATATAAATTTGTCATAGTTTCATTTGGAAGAAAAAAAGACTAACAACTAACCAACTAAATAATCATTATCATGCAGCCGATCATTTATACTGTTGTAATCGACAAAGTTAAGAAACTCTCTGTCGCACCGCCATACACTACGACTCACTATCGTCGCTTCGGTAAAAATTATTTTATGACGATGCATAGTAGCCCGACAACTGCCTAACTGGTCGATGACAATGAAATCTTGTATATCATACCACACAGTCAGATCCAAATATGCCTCAGACCTACCACGAAGATAGTCCTTGATAGAAGCCTGAATTTGTGTGCCCTATTATAAAAAACAAATAAGCATATAAGTAAACAAAATAAAATAAAATGATCACAACATGAACATAAAAAAAAAACGAATCACCTGACTATCAACTAATATAAGCCCAAATCTTTTTGGGTGCAGTTGACGTCTCGTTCAACCAAACACGCAACATGTTGACAAAAATACGACATCCAACCTTTGTTGGTTCCAATCGAGAAAAAGACGTAGTCGTAGATCCAACCTGTGGGAACCATGCGAGCTCCCCTGCGTAAACCACGACTATATACTTTATCAGAGAGACCATCAACCGAACCATCAGAAGCTGAACCACCATCAGTTCCTTCGGAACCAACATGAGTGTCCGAATCATCACTCTCCGAATCAGAGTTACCAGTTTCGGTCTCATCATACCCATCACCGGAACTCTCTGCACTCGAATCTTCATAACTCTCATCCAACTCACCATGGAAACTCGATTCATCACCGCTTTGATCAAAGCCACTATAATCTCCAAGATCATCGTCATCGCTCACAACGAAATCGTCAATCTCAGTTTCATTACACCCGTCTTCAAGACTATCGACATCCAACCTATCACAACTCTTATCTGTGTGACCGTTATCATCAGAAACACTGTCATCGCTGGACACAGGATTACGGGGATGGGTATACTCGTCGCAATTAAACATACGCATTGCATCACAACTGTTTATGAAACTCACGGTCGTCGCTCACAAAACCACCGACTGATATCATTTAACAACAAAAACATATATAATAATCAGTGTTTTATTGATCCAGCGATTATCCGGTAATCACGTCAAAAAAATGAAATTTACCTTTTGCATCCATAGAATCACCGTTTAGCAACCAAACCCTATCTCGATAATTCCAACGAAAGGTATGCCTGACATGTGTGTCAACCACTACGATGTAGTAAATAAACATCAGTATACAATCTAAAAATATACCAAAACGTCAAAAATAATCGTAAAACTCACATCCGCTAGATAAAAATTTCTCATGATGGCATAAAATATTGTACCGAGATCCCTGTCCAAATGCTAGCAAGAGCAAAACAAAAGATAAAAACACACATCGTAGACAATGAAAAACACGTGATTCCCGAACAAAGCAAAAACACAATAAACCCGACACAGACCTCCACACGAAAATCCCTGACGGTTTAAAACAACCGTATCATAACGTACATCCCAAGCAAATCGGCAAGAAAAACCTAGAATATGTGAACAGCATTAGCGATATTGATAATATAGACAATACGCGATAATGTTTTAAGGGATCTCGATAATCTACTTGTTTTTCACCAACGTTGACAAAAACGAATGGTCTATTGTACTGGCTTTCGATATGACCACGACGCCCAGTACCACGATATCTGTACCGAGTCTTCTTTTCTATAGGGTACATGTAGAGCTGAGCCCACGTTTCTAAGGGAACACCATTATCTACACCATGAATGGTATCATTCATAATTGGATAATATATTAAAAAATATATGGCGACCAACCGGATGATCAGAGAGAATATTAACACAACATAAAATAATCAATCAGATTCACATTCAAAAGCACACCACATACCATTAAACGATACATATCAATCGAAAGTATAAAACTAACCCGATAAATCACCATGAAGCTCCCAAGTAATTGTAATGCTGTCTGGATTCAAAAGACCATACATAGAAGAACACATCGTTAGATCAGTTTTCAAAGGGTGAAACATACCGCAAGATGCTAAATAAACGTTTAAACACAAAGAGTTTTGAAAAAAACAGTCAAACTCGAAATACAACACGTCGTTTTTGCTCTATGCATGATATGTATTTATATACCCAAGGTGCATTAGGGTTTACCTTGCATAAAATATAATTATTTTTATTTTGGAAATCAAAAGATATAACCGTCGGGTATAACTAACTCTTATCAAGTCTTTTTTATTTCTCCAATAGATCATAATATTTCCATTATCAACTTCCAAAAAAATGTATAATATTTCTTTTGAATTTACATTTCACTTTGGGAAAATATACTGGAAAAATATATCGCATGATTATCGACTGTGATATTTGTAATATTACCAATTATAATATATAGCATGAATATCGAATACAAAATTTACTTTTTCTAAATACCAAAAAACGGGATAAACATTTGCATACGACTAATCTCGAATATCTAATATTTCCAATTTTAAAGTATCGCGTGAATATCAATTATAAAACTGACTTTTTATAAATATACCAAAATAAGGGATAAACATCCAAATACGAATAATCTCGAATAAATATAGATTCTCTTACCATAAATGCAATAATTCACCGTCGTCGGATCAACAAATAATCAGACGATCAGGAATTAAAACAAATTTGAAAAAATAAAATTAAGTGATGATCTACAGCTGTCGGATAAGTATACAATTAGACGGTCAAGATTATAACGCAGAAAATAGAATACATAAAGACACATTTATCCCTCATTAAAACCTCCCTACTGAAAATTCATTAATGGAAAAAGGGTATTTAACCATTTATTCGAAGGTAACTTTCAACTAGAGGGCCATAAAACTTCATTTATTTATATGATCATTGTTTTCCCATAAGAGAAAATTTAAAATTGGATTTATAAATTATAGATAAAATAAGCTTAAATTTAAAACAGGTTTTATAAATTCTAGATACAATCATCTTAGATTTAAAACAGTTTATACAATAATCTTAGATTTAAAACAGTTTTTATAAATACGATATCCAATTAGCATTTGTGCGGAGCAAGCCATTAATAAACATGTTATAATATACTTTTGTTTATTTCATGTTAATATTGTCTTGTGTGGGGTGACATTTGTTTTTGTTGTAATTTATAATTTGGTTTAAAAACAATTATTTTATTACTGCAAATAAAAACAATATTCAAGCGGAAATATTTTTTAATAGTTGAGAATCACAATAAATACGATTGATTTATCGTGAGAGGGGATTACTAAATAAATCAAGACTATTATCGTGATTCTAGACTATTATAAAAAATTCTTTAAATAATTAAAATTCTTTAAATAATAAATCTATAATATATAGTTTAAGCAGATTTTGGATATATAGTTGTAGCATAATATCATATAAATTTACATGGTGTGGCAAGTAGTATGACCAAGAAGAAAAGCGTTGAGAGTAATTGAATGAAGTTCTTCATTTTTTAGCAACCAGTTAACAGAAAGAAATATAATTTAAAAAAAAATAGAGTTATTGATATTGGGACTATTAGTTTGAGCATGTCAGATTTATAATGAATATAAGTATTTTTTGTTTTTTTTTTGTTGAAATGTGAATATTATAGACAACAAAAAAAAAAATAATATTACAAAGTTTGGTCCAAAGAGAGCTAGTTTAAACAAGGCCTAAACAGGTGCTAGGAATTGTTTTAAACATCAACTTACAAAACCAGGTGCAGCTAATTCATTCCATCGAAGAAGAAGAGAGTTGGCTTAATCCTCAATGGTGTTGAGTGAGATGATCCTGTTACTGATTTCTGTATAGATGTGGCGAGCTAGCTGAAGGGCCGAAAGAGGGGATCTTCCATGGAGTCTTCCATTTCGCTCCCTCCACGTCCAGTAGATCGTTGCTTGAAAAGTAAGCTTGGCTAGCAAGTGATCTTCGTGGTTGAGCTTATTGGCAGTGAACGTGCGAACTTGATATAAGATCAAAGCCTTGATCTTATAAGGTTGGCACCGTGGGTGGAGAATGAGGTTAGGCTGCTGGTCGTGTGACTCTTTCAGCCGGACCGGATGGAAGTGATGATGAACGAGGATGGTTCCGAAGGCAGCTGGCTGTGTAACTTTTTCTGCCTTAGGATAATGGATGAATGGATCGATGTGCACCACAAGGCTAATGAACAAGCCTTGATACAGCGAAAACAAACAAAGGACTTAGTTTGCACAAGGGTTTTCTTTGAAGAAATTTCGATATTTATTGATCAAGGTTAAAAAATGATACACGGCTGCAGTGGGACTTTATATAAAATCCATCAGCTTTGCCCTTCTAGAGATCTTTGAAGTAAAGTACATTTAATGGAAATTCAAACAAGAAAATCGGAAATTGGTCTAACATATGGCCTTAACTACTAAAAAGGAAAAGAAAATAACTAAAAGGCTGAAATTAAGAGATCAAAACATGAAAATGGATTAGTCAAAGATAATCAAATGTGAATTCATACCTTGGCCTGATTGCTTTGATCGGATTTTATTTATGGAAAGACTTGATTCTTCCTTTTACTTGGGCACTGGATTTGAAAGAGAAAGCTAGCCGTTTTTTGTATGAACGCCTTGTTGTCTTCTTCTTCTCTTTCAAGTGGTTGCTGTTCTTATGACTGTGGGGAAATGGAGAACAGCATGACTTCCTCCTTTTGTGGAATCCGAGAAGAGCTGTGCGGGAGTGATAGAGAGGTTCTGTAGTTTGCCAATAATCTTTAACAACTGCTAGGAATTGAGGGTGTGCGGCTATGTAGTTGAAAAATTGGAAATGTTTTCCTTTTTCTATCTCCCCATTACCCATCTTTACAAGGCTCCTTATGTGATCCGAAATTGCATTAGTTTCAAAAGCTGCAGAGGAGTGAGTGAAGGTGTTAGTCCAAGCACAATTCACTAGCACTCTATCCAATTTTTTTCCAATTGGATCATCATCTTGATTATTCCACCAAGTGAATTGAGGACCAGAACTTCCAATGTCTGAAAGTTCACAGTCAGTTACTAGCTCCTGGAACTCTCTCATACCAGATTGATCTCCGATTCTCTGCAACTCTCTTGAGTGCTCTGCTGATGCGAGGATCTCATTAAAATCTCCCATCACTACCCATGGTACTACAGAAGTATCAAAGCTCTCTCTGTTATGCCTGAGTTCGTCCCAAAGTATATTGCGCTCTGTTCTGGAGTTAGAAGCATACACGCATGAACAGATGAAAGTTTCACCTCTTTGAGTCTGAATTCCTACCGTGATGAGCTGAGGGCTTTTATAAAGAACTGGGACATGCACATCTGGGGACCAGACAACCCAAAGTTGGTGACTGATTTCCAGCCTGCAAATAAAGTTTCCAAAATATTTGTACTATTTGCTTCCTGAACACGAGTCTCAAGCAAGCAACCGAAAGTAGGATTAATCCTTCGTAACCAAGTTTGTACCGTTTTATGTTTGCGAATTTCGCTGAATCCTCTGGTATTCCACGCAAAAAAGGACATCATTATCATTAGTTCCTCCGCGAGGAGGACTTCTTGCTGTTTTGGTTTTGACGGGACATTTTTTTGTTCTTGACGGTTTATTTTATGTCCTTGCTTGCTTTGCTTTTTCATGCCATCTTCCCTGTTGATCAAATATAGATGTTCCTTGCTTTGGAATTTATCCTTGGTATGGATATTATATGCAGTTGATCCTTGGTATTACATCGTGACCAAAGAAAAAAATAACTTTGCCATCTTGTCTCTCTCCTCTCTCTCTAATTAAAAAATAATACGTTAAGATTTTTAATAGCATTTCTGCCTATAATGGTGTTTTTAGTATGCTAACAAGGATATCCACAAAATACAAGACCATAAAAGAACAGTCGGGTATATATAGATGAGATACATAGAGAGACCAAGTAACAAAGATGACACCTTTTTATTATTCTTCATTCCCACCGGTTGAATGCCCATTTCGTTCCCTCCACAGGCTATGTATCGTGGCTTTGATTCGGGAGGACTATATGCCTCTTCTTAATTGTACATCTTGGTGCTCCTCCCAGATTATTGTATATCTACATTGTGCCTAAGCTGCACATATATTGGTGGTGAAACATAGTTGATGCGGATCGCTCGTAGGTGATATCCATGACGTCAATGAGTTTTCCACCATCCAGAGAATAAGAGAATTATACTTCCACGAAGATAACTCAATTTATTATTTCATTTTTAAAATAAAATAATATATTTTATAATTTAATGCATATTGGAGCTAATATCCCCTTACTTTTCGTTTTTTAATCAATCTTAGGGGTTTTTTATTGATTATATGCTTTGAATCAACTCCATTAAATTTAGAATAGATCAGATTTAAAAACTGGAATTTATGTTTCTTTTGAAAGTCCAAAAAAGAAAAAATAACGAGAGATGTTAAATAGTTAAAATCTAGGTTTGATACATTTGTAAGTAATATTTTCTAGAAAGAAATTTTTATTTTAGATGATGCACATTACTAAAGGTGGTGTTCTTCAGTATGTTTTATAATCCAATGGTATTAGATTTTGAAAAAATAATGCATGAAATTTGTTCTGGATGAAGAAAAGTGTTTATTAATAGTAAAGGATTTCAAAATCTGAAAGTAAATAATTAGATTTTTGATTATTATAATTTACACAAGAGACTATATTCAAATCCATTCAAAAATTTTCAAATCAAATGAATTGTAAGAATCTATAACCCATCCGTCCATAATTTCTTTATCTTCTTTTAAATCAAAATCATAATTAATAAAATACCTTAAACAATGATGAAGCAAAGTCCCATGGTAATTTGAAAAAATTATTTATCAATACTAATAATTTTTAACCAGCCAAAACTTTTAGTTTAAACAACAACAGAACAGGGCTTTCTGCATACACATTTATTTATGAAAAATCCTCGGCAACGACCATCAGGGAAACCTTCACTATGACAAACTGCTCTGCAAGTCCTCCACTTAAAGCATATTCCCCTAAACTCTGTGCTTTTTGACTCACATATTCGTTGTCCTTGAACCATCTTCATACCTAGAGTTTTTATTTATTATTAGTAAGTAAAAATTTAAATGTTTATCGTAAATATAATTAGGATCGATAGAAACTCTTTCGTTACAAGAAATATTGTGTATTACTTCACCGCTTAATATTTTATGTAGACCCTAGTCATCTATATAATGAACTTCAATAATTCATCACACTTTTACTATTTGAATTTTTGTTAGCTAATAAGGAATAAAAAATGAATTATAAATTACAATTTTTATGTAAAGAACTATGTATTTCAAAATAATGAATAATTTTTGTATAACAAAATATTTGATAGATTAATCTGTAGACATAACTATTAATCAATTCATCAAATTTTAAACTAAAAAAAATAGAAAAATAATGTGTGAAATTGAACAGTATAGTTAATCTATAAATTTATAATATATAGTTTTAACAGATTTTGGATATATACTTGTAGCTTAATATCATATAAATTAACCTGGTGTGGCAAGTAGTATGACCAAGAAGAAAAGCGATGAAAGTAACCGAAAGAAATATTATTTTAAAACAAAAAATAGAGCTATTGATATTGGGACTATTAGTTTGAGTATGTCAGATTTTATAGTGAACGTAAGTATAAATTGAATTGGCAAATATCAAAAAGTCAACATATTCGTGAATGTGGGAATGAAGAATAATAAAAAAATGTGGAACAAAATCTGAGAGGGGATTATTTAGAGAAAATTTGGATTTTTCAAAATCTCTTCTTATACCCCTATAATATTAAAAGCTAAGACACTTTTTAAAAATACTCTTTTTTTTAATAACAATCTATATGATCAAAATTGTTTGGTAACAAAGATTATAGTATACTTTAATATGGATAATCACAATTTAAAAATTCAATTAAAAACTAATAAATAAATCTAATCAATTAGCAACAAGATTTTCCAACCTAGCAATATTTTCAAACATTGTGGAAATATAAATTATTGGATAATCAAAAAATTATATTAAAAATCATATAAATAAATCTAAATGTTCATACAAGTAAAGATTCTAATATCCTATTAAATATAAAATTCAATCTAAAAACAAATCAAATATTTTTTTTTGTATTATATATATATGATTTGGATCAATATATTTTGAGCTTTAATGACATTTTGTTTCCTATAAATGAAATGAAAAAAACA
This sequence comes from Sisymbrium irio, assembly GCA_000411075.1. Taxonomy (NCBI): domain Eukaryota; kingdom Viridiplantae; phylum Streptophyta; class Magnoliopsida; order Brassicales; family Brassicaceae; genus Sisymbrium; species Sisymbrium irio. The sequence goes on along the minus strand of KE154176.1, from coordinate 250 downwards.
AAATTCAAGCTCAAACCAATCAAATATTACAATTATATATTAATATCTTGGTAACAATTATTATATCAAATCAATTGGTAAACAAATCTTCTTATAAAGAAAAGATTTCCTAACCTAGAAATATATTCAAATATTTTGCGAGTTAGGTTTGGGAGAAAACATAACTAACCTAACAGGAATTATTCAATTTTTCATATTATATATATGATTTATATTAATATAGTTTTTCCCTTATTAACATATGTTTTTT
>KE154175.1:28740-52656 GCA_000411075.1 Sisymbrium irio | reverse complement strand
AAAATTAAAAATAAAATGAAAATTTATAAAGTATGAAATTTTAGAGGACATAATGTAAAAAAAAAGAATACTAAATATGTGTAGATAGTAATTTTTTAAGATTTTAAATTAATATAAATTTTAAGTCATTAAGTGTGAAATTGAAAATAAAAAGAGAAATTTAAAAATATTAATTTTGGAGGATCTAAAAAATAAAACAAAAAATCTTAAATATTGAAAGGACACATGTTACCTCTTCAGAGCTTCCCTAGAGAGAACCTTACTTTATTATATAAGATATCATAGGTTATCATCTTTGATAATCTTTATGGATATGAGCTTTAATAATTTTATTTTCTTAATGCTAAATCGCTTAGTTTCTGTACAAGTTTTCTATATAATTTGTTTCCTTGTGACCTAGCTATTAGTCTACCTAACACCCAAATCAAGAATCATATTAAATGTTTTGATTTGGGAAGGAATGCTTTAGAAGATTGAATTAAATAAACATTTCCATGAAGCAGGCAGCAAACATTTATGAAATTAACTATGAAATTCATAATGCGTTCCAGTTTGTTTCAATTAGAGAAACCCCTCTTCCACAACTACTCTACCAACGCCCAAATCATTAAAGAATCTTTGATACTAGTTTATATTGTTTTGATTTCTGGGAATGCTTTAGAAGATCGAATTAAATTATTATTTCCGTGAAACACACAGCAAATAATTTATGAAATAGAAAAAAAGATGGTAACTTTAATAGCAAGTAGAAATAACTAGGACTAATGTTTTGTAGGTGAATACTCGCGTGACTCAGCAGATTTTTTTATTAATATTTTCTATCTTCATGAACAGTTAAACAATGTTTTAATGAAATTTTTAGAATAATTATATTTCAGGGGATTCAATACTATCGAAATTAAATGACAGCAAAATGTTTTTTTTCTGACACTCCTCTTTCATACCAAATTAATTATGTAACCTTAACTTGTACTGATATTTACATTTTATTGCTTTCGATAAGTTCATACCAAATTAATTATGTAACATTCGATAACTGAAAGGAAAAGATATTGGTTTCTCCGACAACATAGGAAATGAGAGAGAAAGGAAGAAATAAAAGAAGAAAAAGAAATCTATTGGAAAAAAATAAGAAGAATTTTCAAATAATTGATGTTCATATACTGCAATTACTCTTCTTCCCCAATTTATTTCTCTCTCCTTCTGGTAGTGTTTCACGAGAGATATGGATACAATAATGGAGAAGCCAATCACCGATCTCGTAACGACAATAATGACCGATGAGAGGTATAAGTTCATAGAGCCTTAATTATACGATTTCTTAAACAAGTCAACGACATTCAATCACTAATGATCAAAGCTCTGCTTCATCTGTGGAGAGAAATATAGAAATTAGAGATGCCGGATCTGGATATTTAGAGTTATATGCTAATAATATCATTTAAAACTATCTAATATTAAAATTAACATTTTATATATGAATGTTACATGTTAAAAATATGTAATGTTATATACTAACAGTTTATTAGCACGTAAATATTATATGATATTAAAGTTAATATTTTATATATAAATATTACATGTTAACAATATGCATGACATTCTTATTAGCATTTAAATGTCATATGATATTAAAATTATCATGTTATATATAAAATTTACCCGTTAATAATGTATTATATGTTTAGTATATAATCATGTTATTGTGTAAACATTGTATTATGTATTATTCGATAATTTAAATTATAAATTTTATATATATTATTTATCTGATATTGAAATTAAAATGTTATAATACGTTGATGTTAATTGATATTAGAGTTAGCATATAACAAAATTGAATAATTAGTCATCGGATGAACAGTATTTCCGACCAATGGCATTTTGCGTAATTAAATAAAAAAAGAAGGATTTTTCTGACTTAAATTGTTTATCTCTCTATTAATTATCTAAATAAAATTTATATTATGGCATTTACTTAATTTTTTGGTCAACTAGTGGCATTGAATTAACTCACTCAAATTTTTATCGTATGAGTTTAGATCTTCATCTTGTACATATTATTTTTCTAATTTTCAAAAAAAGAAAAAATAATTAGAACTAAATAGGTTAAGTTGTGTACAGATATAGATAAACAGGTTGGACGACTATAGTTATAAATGCATTAGAGCAAGACTATTGCAGGTTTTTTTTCATAGTTTCTTAAAAAACAAGTTTAATGTAAAATAATCTTTAATATTTGTTTATTAAAAGTGAATTTCTAATTTTTTGGAATACTCACCCAAAATCTTTGAAATTAGAGATTTTAGGTGAGTGTTCCATAAAATTAGAAACTCATATTTACTAAACAAATAATATATAATATTTTAAGATATTTTTATTTTTTTAGAGATTATGGAAGATAAATCCAATAATCTTGCTCTAAGTGTCAGTGTAGCAAAGTCAACCCATGAAAAATGGTAGTATAATATTCATTTTGTTTTCCCCAAAAAATGTTAATTATTGACGCCATTATACATTATTTTTATACCGTTTTCCTATTGTATGACTACCTAATAGGCAGACGTGTCACCATTTAAACAACTTTCGCATCAACCACTAAAGAAATCAGCCATATTGAATAAGAGAGTGAAAAAACCATGGAGGACGAGAGAGACCAACACAAATCTCTGTTGCCACTCCAAAACGATGAGACGATCTCATCCGTGATGACAAAAGACATACCAACCATCGACCTAAGCAACCCCAACGGTGAGCTCGTGGCGCGTGAGGTGGCAAAAGCGAGCGAAGAGTGGGGGATTTTCCAGGCCGTTAACCACGGGATCCCGGCTGAGCTTTTATGGCGGTTACAGGAGGTGGGAAAACGATTCTTCGAGCTCCCTGAGGAGGAGAAGCAAGCCGTAGCAAAGCCAGCTGGGTCCAAAGAAATTCAAGGATACGAGACGAACGATGTAGATGGGAAAAAGGGTAGAGTCCATCATATCTTCCATAATTTAAGTCCACCCTCGTCCGTCAGTTATACTTACTGGCCAACGAATCCTCCTGAGTACAGGTCTAACAATTTTTACTTTTCTTTTCCAGTATTAACCCCTATATATTTTTTATTTTTTAATCAAAACATCCGTGTTTGATTAATTTTTTTTATCACTATCTTATTATATAAAAATTAAAGTTTTTTTCTAAATACAATAAAGGAGAGTGTGTCATGTCACCTTACATTATGAAATTTGTTTTTATAAATGTATAATAAATAACTCATTTAAATTTACTATATATATGATATATCTTTTGTCTTTTGTGGTTTTATTTTATATTTCGTATTTACAATTCTGAGAAGTTTTCCAAAAGTTAATTATTATGATTTCAGATGCAACACATTAATTTTAGTTCATATTAATTTAACATTTTAACTATAGATAATTTTAAAATTTATTACTCAAAAAGCTAATGAAAAATATGATTTTTGATATTTAAATTCAAATTCATTAAAAAACAAATAAATGCATAAAATATATTTTAATAATTGTATAATATCAGAGTTAAGAAACTATGGATCCTTTAAAGATAAACTTTAAGCAGTTATTATATGTTATCACTAATTTAATGATTTGGCATTTATGCTAATGACTTGTAATTTATAATTTAAAGCAATTGTTTATTAGTATGCTCTTCATGTGTCTTAAGGGCACCTCCATCGGAGGTATGTAAGTGGGTATGAAAATATTAAAAAAATGAAAAAAATAAGAAAAAGAGGAAAGAGAATGGAGACAGTATGTGAGTGGAGAGACTTTGAGATACTTATCAGAAACGATCAACACAGCTGTTTTATTGTAATTGGTTCTAAGTTTTTTTATTTAACTAAATAGTTAATTTTATTAAAAAATAATAATAATTAATTTAAGAAATATTCTTTTGGTATGCAAACGGATGGAGATGGTCTTAGGATCTCACGGTATTTCCTAAAAACGTCATTATTGGTTTCTTTTACTGTGTCTCTAAAACCCAAAACAAAATAAAAATAAATAATAAACACAAATGAAAAAAAAACATAGGGGTTAGTTAGAACTACATCTACATGTATCAATATTACTAGTACTTATCTTTTCATTTATCTTTTTCATTTTTTTGACGTAACTTTTTTTCTTTCTTCATCTCTTTACCTATTAGGAGTTGTACCAATAAAGTATAGAAAAAAAAAAAATTTCCAATTAAATCGCTAAAATTCAGTTAATTAATATGAAATTGGTTAAAAGACCTTTTGGGGTTTTTAAAGTCGAACTTTTTAATATTTCAGCAGTGTGCTAACTAAAAAGAAAACTGATTGATTGATTTTGGGTCAGAGGGGTGACCGAGGAGTATGCAAGACATGTGATAAACCTAGGAGAAAAGATCCTAGGTTGGCTATCTGAAGGGTTAGGGTTACAACGTGAAAGTTTGAAGGTAGCTTGTGGAGACGATATGGCCGGCTATCTGTTCAAGATCAACTACTACCCGTCGTGTCCACAGTCAGGTTTGGTGGTGGGATTGCCTGCGCATACCGATACCAATGGACTCACACTTCTCCTTCCCAATGAGATTCATGGACTTCAAGTGTTCAAGGATGGTCGTTGGCTCGATGCAGAGTATAAATCTCCCGCGATTATTGTCGTGATTGGAGATCAAATCATGGTTTTGTCTCTTAAAGTTTTCAGAAATTTTTTAGGAAAAGTTTATGGATTGTTTGATCAATAATGAGCTTTATTGTGTATTTTTTTTTCAGAGGATGAGCAACGGAAGGTACCACAATGTGTTGCATAGAACCTTGATGGATAAAGAGAAAACAAGGATATCGTGGGTAGTTCATATCAAGCCAGCTGATAATATTTTCGTTAAACCATTTTCCGAACTCACAAGCGAACACAATCCTCCGAAGTTCGAGCCTGTAACTTACAAAGAGTACAGAGACATTAAGCAAAAAAAGCTTGCTGAGGCATTATTTCAGCTCACAAAGCTTTCTCTGTAATTTATGATCATGAATTGGCTCATTTGTTTAATATACAATAATAAAAAGCTTGCAGAGGCTTTATTTCAGGTGTATCTATTTTTGTTTTTGTTTTTTTGTATTGGTATTGTGGCAATAAAGTGATTTGTTGTGCTCTAGTTACTAATTAAAATTTATATTATTATTTACGAATGCTTAAATAGAAATATTGATTTTTATAATTTTATTGGTAAAAAAATGTAATGTATATTAATGATTTTAGACCCGAATGTTATTAGTCGCGATAACTTACAACTCTATCGAATAGTTGATCAGTTTATCGTTTTATCCACATCCGTGTTACATATTGTTAGAAAATTTTAACTATATCTGTAGATAGTAAAAAATATATAATTCATATCAAATTGTATCATCTGGTAAAAAAAGATAAAATTTTAACACAAAACTGAAATGAGCTCAGATGAAATACAAATACCAAGTGGTATATTGATTTCTTGGATTGGTAAGGTCAAAACGTTGAACTTTAAATTTAAACAATTTTTTTTGTTTGTTTTCTGCTTTTTTGTTACTATTTTGCATTTCCATATTTTGTTTTCGATTTCTATATCGATTTCACTATAATTTATATTTTTGGAAAATAAATTTCGTAAAATAAAATTTGGAACATAATTTCAATCTATTTAAATCCAACAAAATGTAGTTTAAAAGTCTAAAATAATTAAGGTATTGCTAAAATGGAAAGGTAAAAAACTAAGTCAAACTATAAACTCAATTTAACTTATTGAAATAAAATAGAGATTTTTTGCTCTATATATCCAATTATAATTTATATTTGCTATCTATTCTTTACTACTATTCATATTTTCATAAATCATTTATGCCCATATCCTCTATTTCTCTCTTTTTTATCTCTCTCTCTCTTTTGTTTTCTCCTTCTCTCTATTTCTATTTTCTTTACTCTAAACATTGTGAAGAGATGTACATTTTTCTTGAAGGTTTGCAATCCAACACCACTCCAAAATTGGGTTCACTAGGGCAGTAAACAAAATATTAAGGAGAAGAACTATATCCTTCAAAAAATGTTAAAGGTATCTGGTTTAACAAGTTGAAACATCCATTTTAAAAGTTAACTAGTTAATAATTGAGTTAACGTGTACTATCAATAGTTAGAGATAAAGAGTTATAGTACCATTTTTAGATTTAAATAATTGATAATTGAATTCACGGATATTATCAAAAGTTAGAGGCACTAGTTAATGGGAACCAATTTTGTTATCGCATTAAATAAAATATTATTCGTAAACATATTTTAAGTGTTAACAAGTTAATAATTAAATTAACGAGCATCATAAAGAGTTAGAGACAAAGATGTCAAAAAAAAAAAAAGAGTTAGAGACAAATAGTTAGAGTAGCATTCTTAGAATTAACCAGTTAATAATCGAGTTGATATATATCTTCAAGAGTTATAGGTAACTAGTTAATGGACACTAATTTTGTTATCATGTTAAGTAAAATGTTATACGTAAACTTGAATATATGTTTAGAGTTAACTATTTAATAAATGAGTTAACGTATCCTGACTCAGTGAATTGATTCAATGAGCTACACCGCTACCATTATCACTATCAAAACCATCTCCCGATGCTACTAACATTGTGGTGAAGCTCACTGCATCTGTCATTATTGTCATTTTCGTAAGCTAGACCATAAAAAGAGCTAGAGGAATATCTTATAGACTGATAACAGTGGTGTTAACCGATACCAAAAGCGTTACATATATATAGTTTGTATTTTCTACCTGAATTTGGTTTTACAGAAAGCTAAACTTCTGACATGTTGCCAACGACTGATGCCGATGTTAGTGATTGATAGAAAGAAAACACTTCGGTTTGAAAGAAAATAAATTATTGAGAGGAGAAGGAGATATACTTAAGATCTGATTTAGTTAGCTTTAGATTTATACAATATGTATATTATAGCAACGTGGATAATAAAATGGGCGAAACAGCCATCTTCACCACTTACCATGTATAATGAAATAAATTTTTAAAAAGGATTGTAGTAGTTAGCTAATTAGCTTTTATATTGGTATATCCTCCTAATAAACTCTTTTTTAGAAATTTTTTTGTTTTGTCTTGTTTTTTTGTTGTTTTTTGTTTTTATCGTCGTTTTGCTTATCAACCACCACTTATGCATAATACAAATTTGGGTCAATTTATGAGATGACCACACTAGACCTAAAACTATACTCCATGATCATGTAATAAATCCTCTAAAAAATCGGTGACTTTTGAGCTCAAAAATAATCCACTTTACCCTCAATAGTATGTGGACACATTAAAGAACATTAAAGAAATGGAGTCTGCATCTTGTCAATCTATCACCTCCAAAACATTTAATCACTATCATAACAAAGCACAATAAAGAAAAATTAAATTATATTTTTTGAAAGATTAGGGCGTGTGGTAATAGGATACCTGGTGCATATTAAAAGTTGTAGTATCAAGTAGGACATAAAAATATATTTTCCTGAAAAAGATAAAGATAGGCATGAATGGCGACAATGACAGTTTTGCATTAACACCGAGTCAAAAAAATTCTCAGGTAATGAGAAATTAATTCATGTCTGCTCTCTTCTACGTTTATTGTTAAATATATGATTTATGTTCTATTCGAAGTTTCCAGATCTGGAAAGTTTCATGTTTAAATAGTTTCCTATTCCATTTTGATTTCTTACTTCCCAAACATTAACCGGGCCACCACACTTACTTACAGATGGATCCGCGAGACAAGGTTTTACTGGTAGTTTTTGATCATATCGATTTGTATCCTTTGAACATGCAATTATAGCTGCATGCATAGCCGGCATCCCAACTGACTCCATGGTGTCAACTGCGTATTACCTAGACATTTGAAGGCGTGGGTTCGTTGATAGGATTTACCCAGTTCCATCGATTGGAGACATGGAGATTGGTGGTGGAATGAACGGAGAAATTCAGTTGCCGAAGGTTAGCTACCTACCAGGCAGGCCTAGGAAGCTAAGAATCCCATAATGGAGTGAAGGAAAGGTAACAAGCACACCTAGGAGGAAATGCACCCGTTATCGTCTTGAATGGCACAGTCGTGCTTCCTGTCGTAACCCTATATGATTAAGGCCCTGTTCGTTTTCTAGACGCTGCGATAACGACTGCGACCTAAAATATAACGGAAAACTGGGAAAAAAAAGAAGAAGGAAATCACAGCTTTCAGTCGCTGGAGAGAGAGAAAGAAGAAGACGGCAGTCGCTGTTTAAATTGGCGGCACCCACACTGCCGGATCTCTTTGATTATTTAATCGCTGCGTTCCCTTTCTTCAACCGAGAAACCAATTAAGAAGAATTTGATGAGTAAAATTCAGTCGCCCATTCCAGTCGCTGCGATCTGGAAACGAACAGGGCCTAAATAAAATGATGGAATCCAGGGGAGCGGTAGGGGTCAAGGAAGAAAATTTTTGGGACCAGACTGAATAAACTACTCACACATCGATAGACGATAGTGTGATATTTTAATTGTATAATATGTATGGTGGAACTTTAATAATATAGTACATCCATAAAGTGAGATATACTAAACTATTTTGGTTGTCATTTACATGCTATATGCAGTCATTCATTCATATAGTAAGGAGGCTCATGTAAATGTTGAAGCCTTAGTAATTCTCGGTTTTTGTGTCAAATATATATGTAATTCCCGGTGTTCCGATATTGTGTTCATTTGTTATATATATGCAATCCTACGTTTTAAACTATACTATTTCAGAAAGTGTATACTGCATTGAACGTTTGATTGTATGTACAGTGGATGTAAGTGTTTATGTGTTTCGAGGCCACACCAAGTTGGGAACAACACATCTGTAATTTGAACTTAGTATAAGTCAAAAGCAGAATATATAAACGTGGGGGAATAAGAGACGTGGGTTAAATTAAAATTGTTCTATTCATTTTTATATAGTAACAAGTTATACTATACTTTCCAGATAAAAAAATATGTTTGTTCTTTATTTGGATTTGTATGAATGAATACAAAATTAACAAAAAATTGAATGCCAATGTATCACATAAGAAAAGAGTTCACACCGACAGCATATTAAGGTGTTCAGGGGAAAAGATTGGTGAAGTAAATGACACATTATTTAATGTGAAAATAAAAAAAGGTTGAAAGGCTTAGGAGGCAACGATGACTGAATTTCATTTTTTCTCATTCGCGGTTGAGAACACTACGAAACTATCAATCACGTAGTTCTTTACGGTGATCCTGAGTACGTTTTCTGTAACGTTTGTGCACTACTCTATTTGTCCAACCGCATGCAGTTCGAGGAGAAAAATTGTTACAACATATGTGAGTCCTGTTTCAGAAAAAATAAAACAAATGTTATTAGTGCGCATATTGTACTATATTAGTAAAACTTAATGAAATACTATATTATGTACTTAATTAGTATAAATTTCTCTCAAAGTAATTAACATATACTCTTTCACAATCATCCAAAAGAAAAACAGTGTAGTGTCCGATAAATATATAACCATACTATATTCAACATAATGCTACATAAATTTCATAATATAGACGTTTCCAACACACCTAACATAGTATCCAAGGGGCTCAATTCCATACTATACATACATCTGAACATCCTATGGTACAAAACAGAAGCATCATCGCCTACTTTAATACTGCAAAACCTTGACACCCCTCTACTGTTAACTCTAACATAACGATGGATGCAATTGCATTTCTACCACCAAACACACACACCGCCGGGGAAAACAACACCGCGACATTTCCATTTTCATTGGCCAACAACCTAACATATTTATCGGTGATTTAAATAAATAGTACCTTCACCTACTTCCTACTAATCTCGACGGCGGAGATATGTTCTGTAATTCTCTGAGCATAACTCCTTGCCGACGGTGATTCTTCTTCTGCACGATTAACACCTAATGCTACCCAAGTGTCCCCAAATTATATATTCCCCACATACTAGAATCCTTATTTGAAGTCACCTATCCAGATATATAGTGTTTTTCACTCTTTCAGAACTCCGATATTAATGTGCAGTATCTCTCTTCAAACATCACTCACAGCTTTTCGAACCACAAATTTATCCTCTCAAACAGAATAGAATTTTACTGTTTGGCTTTCCATCGAAAAGAGAATAGAAGTTAACTGTTTTATTTATTACTAGGAATGGGTGTTTGGATATCGATTCGGGTTCGGATCGGGTAAATCGGGTTTTGAATATTTTGGTTTTTAGAAATTGGTACCGATCAGATATTTTATCAACACCGGTTCAGATTCGGATCGGTACCTCTCGGGTTCGGATAATATCGGATATATCCAAAATTGTTATGGATCCGGTTCGGTTCCCGTAATTTTTGTATCCAAATGTAACCACAGATCGAACATTATACCGAAATTGTCCAATTTATCCAAAAACCAATCTAATTTCTTATAAATCGATCATTCATAAATCAGAATTACATATATTATAAATTTATAACTACAACATGAAAGTGCAAAACTACAAACAAAAATTTCAGAACTATAACTACACTAATACAAGTTACAACTAGAGAAAAAAAACATAAAGAAAGAAGAAAAGAAACAACAAATCAAACATTTCATTTTTAATATAATCCACCAACATAAAAAAACAACAAAGAAAGTGCAAATAAAGTTTAAAATTTGAAATTTGAAAGCCAAAAAGAAACAAATCTGCTACTTGAAACTTAAAAACAACAACAAAATTGATATCAAAAGTAAAGAAAACACATGTTTTGAAGATAAAAAAATCGGGTCTTGATAGGTAGCTATCGGATAACAGATCTCGGATAATACCCGGTATACGATTGAATTTTAATAACATATCCAAACAGGTAATATTCGATTTTGGATATGTATCTATACCCGAATTTTTCGTATCGGTACTGGATCAGATCCTTGGATCCGAGTAATATGCATAGAGCTATTTATTAATATCCTAACAAAACCAATTCAATTATACTTTTTATTTTTTTCCAACTGTCACACCACTCCAATCACGTCTTCTCTTTTCTTGCGTGTGAGTGAAATAAAGTGAAGACAAAATTAGCATTATTTCATAATATATCCAACTAGGGTAGCGTCCGTGCGTTACACGGATTGTATTTTTGTTATGTTTAAATCAAACTATCTAAATTTAAAAATCAAACAAATTTATTTCAATTTTAACCTTTTTTTTCAAATGGGTTTGTGAGCTTATCTATATTTTTAAGTTTTTAATTTGAAACTCTCCTACGCATGCCCGATAGAAAGAGAAAAATAATTATTAGAGAAATAAAATAGACACGTGGCACCATTTCAGAGCACAATTAGATGATAATATTCTTAATTATATAAGATTAAATATACGTCAAACAATATTAGAAATTTATAAATGTTTTGTTTGTTCACATATATGCAATTCTATACTAAATAAACTGTTTTTTATGAATTACAATCTACACCAAATAAATTGATATGAATTAAAAGTAATGTATTGCATCTAAAGTTAGAATAAATAATTTTTTTTTAAAAAATCAAAGAATATTGAATAGACAAAAAAGGCAAAATATACAGTATATGTTAAATTTAGAAATTAACATAAATTTTAACTCCTTAAGTTAAAAATTAAAAATAAAATGAAAATTTATAAAGTATGAAATTTTAGAGGACATAATGTAAAAAAAAAGAATACTAAATATGTGTAGATAGTAATTTTTTAAGATTTTAAATTAATATAAATTTTAAGTCATTAAGTGTGAAATTGAAAATAAAAAGAGAAATTTAAAAATATTAATTTTGGAGGATCTAAAAAATAAAACAAAAAATCTTAAATATTGAAAGGACACATGTTACCTCTTCAGAGCTTCCCTAGAGAGAACCTTACTTTATTATATAAGATATCATAGGTTATCATCTTTGATAATCTTTATGGATATGAGCTTTAATAATTTTATTTTCTTAATGCTAAATCGCTTAGTTTCTGTACAAGTTTTCTATATAATTTGTTTCCTTGTGACCTAGCTATTAGTCTACCTAACACCCAAATCAAGAATCATATTAAATGTTTTGATTTGGGAAGGAATGCTTTAGAAGATTGAATTAAATAAACATTTCCATGAAGCAGGCAGCAAACATTTATGAAATTAACTATGAAATTCATAATGCGTTCCAGTTTGTTTCAATTAGAGAAACCCCTCTTCCACAACTACTCTACCAACGCCCAAATCATTAAAGAATCTTTGATACTAGTTTATATTGTTTTGATTTCTGGGAATGCTTTAGAAGATCGAATTAAATTATTATTTCCGTGAAACACACAGCAAATAATTTATGAAATAGAAAAAAAGATGGTAACTTTAATAGCAAGTAGAAATAACTAGGACTAATGTTTTGTAGGTGAATACTCGCGTGACTCAGCAGATTTTTTTATTAATATTTTCTATCTTCATGAACAGTTAAACAATGTTTTAATGAAATTTTTAGAATAATTATATTTCAGGGGATTCAATACTATCGAAATTAAATGACAGCAAAATGTTTTTTTTCTGACACTCCTCTTTCATACCAAATTAATTATGTAACCTTAACTTGTACTGATATTTACATTTTATTGCTTTCGATAAGTTCATACCAAATTAATTATGTAACATTCGATAACTGAAAGGAAAAGATATTGGTTTCTCCGACAACATAGGAAATGAGAGAGAAAGGAAGAAATAAAAGAAGAAAAAGAAATCTATTGGAAAAAAATAAGAAGAATTTTCAAATAATTGATGTTCATATACTGCAATTACTCTTCTTCCCCAATTTATTTCTCTCTCCTTCTGGTAGTGTTTCACGAGAGATATGGATACAATAATGGAGAAGCCAATCACCGATCTCGTAACGACAATAATGACCGATGAGAGGTATAAGTTCATAGAGCCTTAATTATACGATTTCTTAAACAAGTCAACGACATTCAATCACTAATGATCAAAGCTCTGCTTCATCTGTGGAGAGAAATATAGAAATTAGAGATGCCGGATCTGGATATTTAGAGTTATATGCTAATAATATCATTTAAAACTATCTAATATTAAAATTAACATTTTATATATGAATGTTACATGTTAAAAATATGTAATGTTATATACTAACAGTTTATTAGCACGTAAATATTATATGATATTAAAGTTAATATTTTATATATAAATATTACATGTTAACAATATGCATGACATTCTTATTAGCATTTAAATGTCATATGATATTAAAATTATCATGTTATATATAAAATTTACCCGTTAATAATGTATTATATGTTTAGTATATAATCATGTTATTGTGTAAACATTGTATTATGTATTATTCGATAATTTAAATTATAAATTTTATATATATTATTTATCTGATATTGAAATTAAAATGTTATAATACGTTGATGTTAATTGATATTAGAGTTAGCATATAACAAAATTGAATAATTAGTCATCGGATGAACAGTATTTCCGACCAATGGCATTTTGCGTAATTAAATAAAAAAAGAAGGATTTTTCTGACTTAAATTGTTTATCTCTCTATTAATTATCTAAATAAAATTTATATTATGGCATTTACTTAATTTTTTGGTCAACTAGTGGCATTGAATTAACTCACTCAAATTTTTATCGTATGAGTTTAGATCTTCATCTTGTACATATTATTTTTCTAATTTTCAAAAAAAGAAAAAATAATTAGAACTAAATAGGTTAAGTTGTGTACAGATATAGATAAACAGGTTGGACGACTATAGTTATAAATGCATTAGAGCAAGACTATTGCAGGTTTTTTTTCATAGTTTCTTAAAAAACAAGTTTAATGTAAAATAATCTTTAATATTTGTTTATTAAAAGTGAATTTCTAATTTTTTGGAATACTCACCCAAAATCTTTGAAATTAGAGATTTTAGGTGAGTGTTCCATAAAATTAGAAACTCATATTTACTAAACAAATAATATATAATATTTTAAGATATTTTTATTTTTTTAGAGATTATGGAAGATAAATCCAATAATCTTGCTCTAAGTGTCAGTGTAGCAAAGTCAACCCATGAAAAATGGTAGTATAATATTCATTTTGTTTTCCCCAAAAAATGTTAATTATTGACGCCATTATACATTATTTTTATACCGTTTTCCTATTGTATGACTACCTAATAGGCAGACGTGTCACCATTTAAACAACTTTCGCATCAACCACTAAAGAAATCAGCCATATTGAATAAGAGAGTGAAAAAACCATGGAGGACGAGAGAGACCAACACAAATCTCTGTTGCCACTCCAAAACGATGAGACGATCTCATCCGTGATGACAAAAGACATACCAACCATCGACCTAAGCAACCCCAACGGTGAGCTCGTGGCGCGTGAGGTGGCAAAAGCGAGCGAAGAGTGGGGGATTTTCCAGGCCGTTAACCACGGGATCCCGGCTGAGCTTTTATGGCGGTTACAGGAGGTGGGAAAACGATTCTTCGAGCTCCCTGAGGAGGAGAAGCAAGCCGTAGCGAAGCCAGCTGGGTCCAAAGACGTTCAAGGATACGAGACGAACGATGTAGATGGGAAAAAGGGTAGAGTTCATCATATCTTCCACAATCTAAGTCCCCCCTCGTCCGTCAATTATACTTACTGGCCAACGAATCCTCCTGAGTACAGGTCCAACAATTTTTATTTTTCTTATTAAGAATTAGCGGTTAGATTTTATTTTAATTAATCCAAACATATGTCCTTAATTAAGTTGTTGTCACCGCGAAAGAGCTTATACCATCATTGCATATTTTTAATAAAAAATTAGCAACATTTATTAATTATATACCACTATCTTATAATCATCGAACACGAGCAATTATTGGGGATATAATTAAAGATACAGATAAATGAGTAAGTTGAAAACTGAAAAACATGAAATATAATAGTACGAATTATCAAAATATCATTAAAACAACAACAGCTGCACGTGCTATTTTTTTTTAAAGAACTGATTGATTGATTTTGGGTCAGGGGGCTGACCGAGGAGTATGCAAGACATGCGAAAAACCTAGCAGAAAAGATCCTAGGTTTGCTATCTGAAGGGTTAGGGTTACAATGTGAAAGTTTGAAGGTAGCTTTCGGAGACGATATGGCTGGCTATATGTTGAAGATCATCAACTACCCGCCGTGTCCACAGTCAGATTTGGTTATGGGATTGTCTGCGCATACCGATATCAATGGACTCACACTTCTCCTTCCCAATGAGATTCGTGGACTTCAAGTGTTTAAGGATGGTTGTTGGCTCGATGCAGAGTATCAATCTCCCGCGATTATTGTCGTGATCGGTGATCAGATCATGGTTTGTAACTAAGTTTTTATGAGTATATGTATATGACTTTGGTCTCTTATAGTTTTCAAAAAGTTAAGAAAACGTTTACGTATATAGTTTGATTAATATGAGATTTATTCTGGTTTTTTTTTTCAGAGGATGAGCAACGGGAGGTACAACAACGTGTTGCATAGAATCTTGATGGATAAAGAGAAAACAAGGATATCGTGGGTAATTCTTGTCAAGCCAGATGATAATATGGTCGTTAAACCTTTCCCCGAACTCACAAGCGAACAAAATCCTCCCAAGTTCGAGCCTTTAACTTATAAAGAATACAGAGACAACTCTTACCAAAAGAAAATAAAAATGTACAGAGACAATCAGCATAAGAAGCTTACAGAGACTTCACTTCAGCTCACAAAGCCTGATCTCTCTAATGTATGATCATGAATCGGCTCTTTTGTTTATATATATACATTGAATGTTGTTTTTTCCGGTTGGAAGTTGTCATTGGTTTTTTCTCCTTTTTTTTGTATTGTGGCATAGCAATAAAGTAAATCTTATAGTACTAAAATTTATATTGATGTTGTTAGGAGTTGAATTTATAAAACTATAAAGAATTTACTGGGAGTTGGATTTTTAATAATTGTTACATTGTTCTATATTAATATTGTTATTTGTATATATATTAAAGACTTTTTATAACTCAGATTTTAAGGTTAATGAGGCCGACTAATCCATACAATTTGTCTATTAATGATTGCTCTGATGATCTTGGAGAGCCGGCAATTTCCTCATATATATATGCCGGTGATCAACTCTCGAACCCAAGTGGTGGATGTAAGCAAAAGAACTTTAGTGTATTTTGGTGAAGAAGATGAACATTTTTATTCATTCAAACTTGGTTATTACAATGCGGCGTGAGACTTATTTATACATCACAAGCTTAACCCTAATGCCTCATTACAGTTGTCATCATCTCACATTACAGTCAAGATCAAGGGCTTGAAATGGATTGTGAATCGTGACGGTAAACGTTTCTGCTTTTGCCTTTACCATATTCATTTTGTCTTCATTGACAGCTCTCTTCTTATCTTCAGTTGCATGTATAGATTCTGCAGTCGACCGTTGTGAGGAGGATTTAACATTGGGNGGCTTGAAATGGATTGTGAATCGTGACGGTAAACGTTTCTGCTTTTGCCTTTACCATATTCATTTTGTCTTCATTGACAGCTCTCTTCTTATCTTCAGTTGCATGTATAGATTCTGCAGTCGACCGTTGTGAGGAGGATTTAACATTGGGCTTCAAACATTGCTGGCCCAGTTCGTTCCTTTGGTTAGGCCCAGTTGAAGACTTGCTGATATCCCCCCTCAAACTTAGTGTAGATGGAACAGAAACACCAAGTTTGGAACGCAGACAAGTGAAGGCTTTGATCGGTAAAGACTTGGTAAAAATGTCTGAAATCTGATCAGTAGCAGCGATATGCTTGACGACCAATGACACCAATGCGACGCGTTCTCTGACATAGTGATGATCGATCTCAAAATGCTTAGTACGTCCGTGAAATGCAAGATTTGCAGTGAGCATAACAGCGGACAGATTATCACAGTATAGCTCTGGTATGAGGGAGAGAGACACCAAGTTCTTTAAGTACCATGCTTATCCAAGTAATCTCCAAAGCAGTCTCAGAGAGAGTGCGATACTCAGCTTCGGTGGAACTTTTGGAAATAGTTGGTTGTTTGCGTGAGCACCACGATATCAAGTTCTCTCCTAGAAAGGTGCAAAAACCTCCAGTAGACCTTCTTGTGTCTTTGCAGCCAGCCCGTCACTGT
Source organism: Sisymbrium irio (assembly GCA_000411075.1). NCBI lineage: Eukaryota > Viridiplantae > Streptophyta > Magnoliopsida > Brassicales > Brassicaceae > Sisymbrium > Sisymbrium irio. The sequence continues at coordinate 35,462 of KE154175.1, read as the reverse complement.
CACTGAAGGCGCGGAATGTGCAATCAGTGTTCTTGCGCAGAGAGACACCCATAGAAATTGTTCCCTTGACATACCATAGGATGCGCTTGAGAAGAGCAAAATCAGACACAGTTGGTTGATGCATCTTCTGGCATACATAATTGACAGAGTACTGAATGTCAGGTCTTGTCAATGTCAAATATTGTAGCTTACCTGCAAGGCTTCGAAAGAATGTGGGATTGGAGAAGACTTCCTGTTGTCCTTGTCTCCTGTCAGGTTGCAGAGGTAATGGGGTTGGAGCTGGGGCGCAATTTTCCATTCATGCAGCTGCTAGAATATCCTCAGCATAACTTTGTTGTGAGAGGAACATACCATTTTGATGGTACTGTGTCTGAATCCCCAAGAAGTAGCTCATTTTTCCCAAGTCTTTCATCCGAAAATGAGCATTCAAGTCAGCAAGAAGTTTGCTCATGGCTGGAGAACTATTGCCGGTGAGAACCATGTCATCAACATAGAGAAGTAGCACAATCAAGTCTTTGCCATTCTGATAAACGAAGAGTGAAGGATCTTTGATACTACAAACAAACCCAAACTCCAAGAGATAAGTGCTGAACTTATCATACCAAGCACGTGGTGACTGTTTTAAGCCATACAGAGATTTGTGAAGCAAGCAAACATGATCAGGATGCTGTTTGTCTACAAATCCAGCGGGCTGTTTCATGTAAACAGTTTCAGTAAGATCTCCATGAAGAAAAGCGTTTTTAACGTCCATTTGTTTCAAGTCCCAGCCCATGATTGTTGCTAGATGTAACACAAGCCGGACTGTCGCAGTGCGCACCACAGGACTGTAAGTCTCCAGGTAATCAATCCCTTCTTCTTGATCGAAACCCTTGGCAACCAGCCTCGCTTTAAGCCTATTCACGGAGCCATCAGCATTCAACTTAGTCCTGAAAACCCATTTACTGCCAAAAATATTCATATCGGGTTTTGGTGGGACTAGAGACCAAGTGCGGACTTCCATACAATTCCCATATTCATCAGTCATGGCATTCGTCCAACCTGGATCCTTTAATGCTGTAGTGACCGTCTTTGGTTTAGGATAACACACTCGATTTGTGAGAAGTGCATATTTTGGGTTTGGTTTCCGAATGCCTGCCTTGCTGCGAGTGATCATGGGATGATGAGAGATCTGAGGAGGCGAATGGGCTGGAGTAGTGGGGTCTGTAGCTGAAGCCACATTCTGAGTTGGAGTGGGAGCAGAAGTTGAGGTAACAGTCGCTGGAGCAGTAGCCTGATTACCAGGAGGAACTAAAGGTGGAAAGTCCGATTCTGTGAATAATGAAACAGAGATCGGAGTTGACTTAGATGAAGGTTCCTTGCTAACTGGTGTCTGCGGCGGAGGCAGAAAACTGCGATGCCAAGCTTGTAGTAGAGACGTAGTTGCAGGTGGAATAAGAGAAGCATACTTCTGCATAAAGGGAGTTGTAGCTTCATCAAAAACCACATGTCTAGAGATATAGACACGACCTGTAGGAGGATATAAGCACCGATACCCTTTGTATGTGTCAGTGTATCCAAGAAAAACACACTGAAGTGAGCGAGGATCAAGTTTAGTTGTTGCATAAGCTCGGAGTGTTGGATAGCACGCACAACCAAAGGCTCGGAGAGATGAGTACTGCGGCTTCTGTTTGAACAGCTTCTCAAAGGGGCTGATAGCATTGGAAATTGTTGTTGTTGGGAGAAGATTACTCAGAAAGTTTGCAGTGAAAAAGGCTTCTAGCCAAAACTTCTGAGGAACTCTGCTCGCAAACATCATAGACAGACCTAGCTCAATGAGGTGTCTATGTTTTCGTTCTGCCAATCCATTCTGCTCAGGTGTGTGTGGACAGGAGACATGTTGCTGAATACCATGCTGTTGGAGATGAGTCAAGAAGTGTGAGCTCATGAACTCACCTCCACCATCACACTGAAAGGTATCACTTTTGCAATTTAACATTGTTTCAACTCGTTTTTGAAAGATGCAGAACACAGAAAAGAAATCAGACTTCTGTTTGAGAGGATATAACCAGCTGAATCTTGACCATTGATCTATAAAAATTACATAGTAACGAAAGCCCTGCACAGACATGACAGGTGCAGGACCCCACAAGTCACAATGAATCCTCTCAAGAGGTCTAACAGCTGAAAAACGAGAATAAAAAACGGGAGCTTGCTGCTTTTCCCAAGCCAACAGGAATCACAGGTCGTGTTGGTACTCTTGCTTATTGAAATCGCCTTAGAAGAAGATAAAAGTTGAAGAACTTGCTTATTCGGATGCCCAAGTCTCCTATGCCAGACCTCATCGCTAGCGGAATGGTGTCTAGAGGAGTAGTAAGCTTGAGCTGGATTATTCTTCAAAACATAGAGACCACTATTGTGCTTGCCCTGCGTTAGAATTCTCTGCGTGCTCTTTTCCTTAACAACAACACCATCGCAGTCAAACTCAAAAGAGCAGGGAAATCATGGGTGACTTTGGACACAGAAAGCAAAGATTTAGCTATAGCAGGACATACAAGGACATCTTTTAATGGTAGCGTACCTTTTGCAGAGGTTATCGTTGCCGAGCCTGTGTGGGTGATAGGTAGAAAGTCTCTGTTTCCCATCATAACCACATCTGAACCATTGTAAGCCTGAGACTGAGTCAGATGCTGAGGAGAGCTGGTAACATGTGCTGTCGCACCAGAATCCGAGTACCAGTCTATGCCAGGACTCTCTGTTACATCAGTGATGCGCATAGCAGCCATTGCTTGGTTGACATCTTCAAAGTGATAAGCATTATTGAACCGATGCCAACATTTCAGAGCTGGATGACCGGTTTTGCCACAGATCTGACAAACAATCTTTTTTGACTGGTCAGAAGAACTCATTGGTGAGATCTGTTGGTGAAAGCCACGACCTTTAGTAGAAAAAGAGTTTCTGCCTCTGTGACTACCACGACGGAGCCTCTACCACGACCATAGCTGTTGTAGGAACCACGAGATGTCTGAAAAACAAGGTGAGGAGATGCAGAGGAAGGAACAGAGTAAGCTTGCAGACGACCTTCAAAACCATTCAGCTTTGGAATCACACGATCAAAATTAAGAGAAGGATTGTTCTCCAACTCGTTCTCGATGGTTGTTTTGATAGGCTCATACTGTTGTCCACGACCATTAAGAGCGGTGAAGATCTTCATGCTTTCTTCAACAGGATGCTCGAGATAAGCCAGCTGATCACCATATGCTTTGATTTGTTGCAGGTATTCGGACATGGTCTTATCTTGTTTGGTGACCGTTTGAAGCTGACGACGAAGCTCAAACACTCGTGAAGGAGACGTCTTGGTGAAGTGCTGACCTAAGGCGACCCAAACATTACGAGCAGTAAGACAGTCAACCACCACACTCAGCAGCTCTTCCGAGAAGGACCCGAGGAGCCAAGACTTTATGACTTGATCGATTTGACACCACGTATCAAACTGTGGGTTTGGAATCTCTGTTGGAGTGCTGTTGATGGAGGTGGCGACTTGAGTTGGAGAAGGAGGGTGGAGTTGGCCGTTAACGAAACTGAGAAGTTTTTGCCCAGAAAGAAAGGTTTCAAACTGGGTTTTCCAGAGAAGATAGTTTCTCTCGGTGAGAGTAACTGTGACACAGTTGACGATATTCAGAGAAGGAACAGAAACATGTCCCATGGAAGTTGAATCCATGAGCTCTGATACCATGTAAGCAAAAGAACTTTAGTGTATTTTGGTGAAGAAGATGAACATTTGTATTCATTCAAACTTGGTTATTACAATACGGCGTGAGACTTATTTATACATCACAAACTAATATTCTATGATCAAAGGCTTGAAATGGATTGTGAATCGTGACGGTAAACGTTTCTGCTTTTGCCTTTACCGTACTGCTTTTGTCTTCATTGACAGCTCTCTTCTTATCTTCAGTTGCAGGTATAGATTCTGCAGTCGACCGTTTTGAGGAGGATTTAACATTGGGCTTCAAACATTGCTGGCCTAGTTCGTTCCTTTGGTTAGGCCCAGTTGAAGACTTGCTGATAGTGGAAGGATAGTATCACTCATTTCACCACTAGACTCATTTCACCACTAGACCACAAGAGATTGTTTATATGGATTTTAACATTTTTGCTAAAACCTATTTTTATTGGTTTGATGATTTTTTTTATTTCATAAAAGTTCATTATTATTTTAAAATATTAATTTTTAAAGGTAATTTTATTTACATATATTTTTTAATGAAATTTAGATTTTAAATAATTTAACTCATTAAATAAATTTTTAAGAATATGGTATATATCCTTTAGATTTTTAAAATCATTATCATAGAATATTTTTATAGACTTAATTATAAGTATACAAAACTCTCTACAACTCTTTTTAAATTTGAAAAATCTCTCAACTCTTAAAATCAACCAACTCTTTAAAAATTTATCTCCCAAATTTATACACATTTGCGTTACATATTACTAGAAAATGTAACTATTTACTTAAACATTCAAAAGTGTACAATTATATCAAGTTATAGTCTCATGTGATAAAATGAAAAGATAGTCAAAATTGTTAGGGAGAATTGCTCTTTTTGACCAACTTTTTGGGCCAAATTTTTAGTGTATACTCCAAATCCAGCGAATAGCAATATTAACCACTAAGAGTAATGAATCCTTACGAATAAACCCTAAAAGGAAATCGGAAATGGCAAATGTAACATTTGGAAGTCTACGACCCTAAGGTTATATGTAGACGCTTAATAAAGTTTACAAGTAAAATTACAACGAAGTCTACTCCATAATAATATATTAGATATTAATTATAAAATTTAGGAAAAATAATTGGGAGAAAAAGTTTTGTAAAATATAGAATCAAATAGATGATCCGCATCTATATAAAAATAAATTTGACAGAAATTAATTAGTTTCTACTAACAAAGGTTGATTAAAGAAAGAATTTATTTTAACATTTTGAAGTTTACGAAGATACTTTTACGGGTAGACGAATATTGAAGTTTAACAAGTACACTGACAGAGAAATCTACACCTTCATATTATCATAGAATTTAATTATAAAATTAGGAAAAAATTATTTTCAATAAAAAATAATATATAGATTTAAATATAAGGTTTGCATCCATATAAAATTTAATTTCACTAAAAAGAGTAAACTTAATATAATGTAGGTCGATTAGGCACGAAGGAAATGATTTTAGGGGTTTTAGGTAGACTAAAGTAGAAGTCTGCGTGTTAGACTTAAGGTTACGACCAGTACGGTAAAAATTGTCAATATTTACCTAATTAAAATTTTAAACGAACCATTAACCTAACCGACATTTTAACCTAACCAATATTTTAACTTAACTACGAAGTTTAACAATCGTACCAATTCCCAAATTTTAAGCTACCCGGATAAATTCTCTTTTATAATGTGAATAAATTGATGAAAACCCTAATTCTTATCACTATTTTTTTCTGTCTCTCTCGCTCTCTCTCTCTTTTCACTATTACAATTTGTGTTCTCCGCCATATATTTTCAACATCTCGACCACATTTGGTAAACATCCGACGTGCCATCATTCTCGTGATTTACGTTTATGTTACATATCATCGTTTCTTATATTTTTTTATATTGTGTTACATACGGAAAAGCTTTTATATACAAAAAAGTTTTCCAATATGTCTTCATGCGATTGTATTTTATTTTTTAATTATTTTAAATTTACTCACGAATGATTGTGTTGTTAACACATAGGTATGGGCCGATACAACTACAGTCAACCATCTAATAGTTCTGTGTCTATGTGGAGTGCCAGTGGAGCGGAAGTGAACTCACGACGTGTTTGGGAGCAATTTTAAATACCTGAGAAATGTTTATGCGGTGCTGTAGCCGTGAAAAAATCATCAACCTCAACCGAGTATCCTGGTAGACTGTTCTTTGGATGCAAGGAAGATAATGTAAATCACACTTTGGAATGATTGTATATAGTTTTCAGTATAAACATGTTTTAATGTGGTTTTACGTGTTTATAGGATCATATTATCAAGTGGTGGGACGAGGCTGTGTCTGAGAAATTCCAAGCTATTAGATCTACCCTTGCAGATCAGAGAAGTTCAATAATTGGCATCGAGGAAAAAGAAGACATGATTTGGGTTGAGGCGGAGATAGTTGCGTTGAAAGCTAAAGTGAAAGAGCTACTTCAGCCAAAGCGTCCTGGATACGGAGAGGAGGTAAATGTGGTTGTTTTTTCCGGTGTAGTCCTCATAGGTCTTATAATATACCTTTGTTTGGCTTTTGGGAATCTGAATTGACATATTTATTATCCGTGAATCTTCTATAATATGGGATTCGATTATTATCGTATATGGCTTTTTGTGTTTGTATAATTATTTATCGGGCATCAGTAGACTTCGTTCGCTGACATAAAATGAAGTCTACGAATTTGGAGTTAACGTAAGTTTGTATATGTTGGATCAAGAAAATATGAGTCACCTTTCAGATAGTTAGTAGACTTCGGTTGCAGACATAAAGAAGAGGTATACGAATAATGAATTAACCTAANGGTAGATTCTTTGTATTCTGACTAGTCATTATGACGTATCGACGTCAGGACGTTTGAGTTCTATTTTATTTAATAGTACCACTTCGTTGCAAATGCTTCGGGTTTATAACAATACCGCTTCGTTACAAACGCTTTGGGTTTATAAGCACCGCCTAACTTCTTCAT
>KE154175.1:0-14725 GCA_000411075.1 Sisymbrium irio | reverse complement strand
AAGGGTATATCCCAGAGGATGTTCTCAGGTTTGACTGCGAGAGAGGCATGCCAAAGCAGTTGAAGACTTTGCACTGTCTTAATCCTCGCTACAAACTCGCTAACCTGATCATCGCGACTTAGACACATCGGTCTACAACATCTCTGAAACGCAAGTTAGAATAGCACTAGACGAGATTATAAAGTATTTCAAACGTCGAAATACGGGGAGGTTAGTCAGAAAATCGCATCCCCTAAAACCAGACACGCATAGCTTAGTCTCCTGAACAACTAACCTATCGAAAGCCCAGCCACAAACGCTTCTAGGCAGTGCTGGCACAAGATTCCAACACGAATCGCAAAACACTTTTTCGCTTAAACAAGCAAGACGAAAAATCTGCTCGCGAAAAGACTAAGTGTCGAAATTATAAACTTATACTAAAGTATCAACGCTACGATATTTCAAGTGAGTAAAAACTTCTAACTACTCTACTCTCATAGCAAGCGTGAACTCATCTTATCTTATGTCTATCAAGAGTAACTTATCTTATGTTACTCCACCTTAATTCATATGTAACATCATATGAATTACTATTGTATTTCTCTTATAAATAGAGATTATTCTTTCATGTAATACACACTAACATAAAAGCATAAATCATAAAGCATTCTCACATTCTCATCTCCTCTTATCTTTGTGATAGCAAGTCTAGTAATTAAGTTATTTCATAACACGTTATCAGTACGAAACTCTATCATTTGAGCTCTTATAAGGTAATATTCACAAGGTTTCATAAACCTAACTTTTACCAGGTATGAGTAAGATTTTTGTAAATTGAAATATTATAAAAAACTAATTGACATAATTGTTTTCATAAATATATGATTAGATATATCGAGTAAAGTTAAAAGAAAACATATATGATTTTCTTTCACTATCATTTATTTATATGCTGAAACTAACATCATCAATTGTGGTATTGTGAATATGGCCTTATTGGAGATAGGCACAAAATAATTATTAATGGATTTTAAACTCACTGAGTTTATTGAAATTGATTTTGTTTTTATTGGATTTTTTTTTCCGTTTACTGACTTTTTAAATGTTATACATTAAATTATCCTTCTAATATTTCAGGTTTATTTATTCACATTAATATTAAAGTGATTGGCATATAAAAAAAATATGTCTCACTCAAAATTTTAAATTGGAGACATGTGCTAAACCAATAGTGCTACAACTCATAAAATACTTAAAAGAGAAAAAGTTTTTCTCGTAATTGGGGAGTAATAGAACACATGTCACTACCATCTCTGGTAGTGCAAAGATAATTGAAGGTTTTGGAAAAGTAAAATTGTTTATGCCAAATGGTATAAAATTTGAAATTAATAATGCACTATTTGCTCCAAATTCTCAAAGAAATTTGTTGAGTTTTAAGGATATTCGTTTGAATGGTTATCATACTGAGACCATGAAGGAAAATAATATTGAATATTTGTGTATTACCTCAATTATAGATGGAAAGAAGTGTATGTTAGAAAACTACCTCCTTTTTCCTCGGGATTGTACTATACAAAAATAACATTGGCTGAATCATATGCCACAATGAATCTGAAGTTCATTGAAAATTTTAAAGTTTGGCATGAACGGTTAGGCCATCATAGTACTATAATGATGAGAAAAATTATTGAGAATTCTCGTGGTCATACATTGAAAAACCAAAAGATTATTCAATTGGATGAAATAAAATGTGTTGCTTGTTCAAAAGGGAAGCTTATCATAAGACCATCCCCAAGCAAAAACATAAATGAATCACCAGCGTTTTTACAACGAATTCATGGTGACATTTGTGGATCTATTCATCCGTCAAGTGGACCATTTCGATATTTAATGGTACTTATTGACCCAGCCAGCAGATGGTCTCTAGTTTGTTTATTAACAATGAGAAATATGGCTTTTCTCATATTTATGGCGCAGATAACCAAGCTAAGAGCACAATTTCCTGATCATGTGATCAAGAAAGTGAGGCTTGATAATGCTGGTGAATTCACATCGAAAGCTTTGAATGATTATTGTATGGCAGTTGGCATTGATGTTGAACATCCAATAGCGCATGTTCACACACAAAATGGATTGGCCGAATCATTGATTAAGTGCCTCCAACTTATTGTCCAACTTATTGCCAGACCCTTAATCATGAGAACAAAGTTCCCAATATATAAATGGGGACATGCAATTTTGCATGCTGCAGCACTGATTCAAATAAGGCATAGCACATTTAATAAATACTCCTCGATGAAAATAATATATGGCCAAGAGCCTGATATATCACATTTTCGAGTATTTGGCTGTGTTGTATATGTACTAATTGCTCCCCCGCAACGTACAAAAATGGGATCCCAACGAAGATTGGGAATATATGTGGGATATCTATCATCTTCAATAATTATATATCTTGAACCACAAACTGGTGATATGTTTACAGTTCGTTTTGCTGACTCCCAGTTCGATGAAAGTGAATTCCCAGCATTAGGGGGAGATAGTGGTCAAGCCATAACTAAAATTGCATGGAATGTGCCAAGTTTATCTCATCTTGATCCTCCTATAAATCAGCGTGAACTTGAAGTTCAAAAGATAAAACATTTGTAAAATATAGCTGATAGATTACCAGATGCATTTACTGATCTGAGAAGGGTAACAAAATCCCATATAGCCGTTGCAAATGTTCCAGCGCAGCTGGAAATTCCTAATGAGAATATGGGTGGAGGTTTCAAATGAGTCTAATATCCGTTTAAAACGTGGACGATCTATGGAAATACAAAAATCCTAGAAAGAGAAAATCTAGTGAAAAAGAAAATGAACTTGTCCTTACAGAAGAAACACAAACTGAGACAAATTTGGAGCCTCAGAATGACTAGAGAAACTCTAGAGATACAGAAAATTTCGAGATTTCTGTCAATTATATCCATGACAGAAAATTATGGAATAGAAATGAAATTGAGGATATAGACGGTCATTTTTCATTTCTGTTTCAAAAGAAATAGATAACGACAGCAATGATCCAGAGCCAAAATCAGTATCTGAGTGTCAAGCAAGGCTTGATTGGATACAATGGAAAGGTGCAATACAAGCTGAGTTAGACTCACTTAATAAGAGAAAAGTTTTTGGACCTATTGTCATTACACCCACAGATGTAAAACCAGTTGGGTGTAAGTGGATTTTCATTCGAAAACGAAATGAGAAAAATGAGATTGTGAGATATAAATCTCGTCTCGTTGCACAAGGTTTTTCTTAAAGGCCTGGAGTCGATTATGAGGAAACATATTTTCATGTCATGGATGGAATTACGTTAGATAGGTCTAGCAGTTTCATATAATTTGGAAATGAAACTGATGGATGTTGTAACTGCTTATCTGTATGGGTCTCTTGAAATGATATTTATATGAAAATCCGTGAAGGATTAAAAATGCCTGAAGCATTGAAATCAAAACCCAAAAAGATATGCGCGATCAAATTACAAAGATCGTTATATGGATTAAAGCAATATGGTCGTATGTGGTATAACTGTCTAAGTGGCCATTTGTTCAAAAGAGGGTATATCATTTGTTCATGTGTTTTTGTTAAGAAAACATCATCTGGATTTGTTGTGATTGTTGTTTATGTTGATGATTTGAATATCATTGGAACCCATACAGAAATTCAAGAAGCAATGAGTTACTTAAAAGGGGAATTTGAAATGAAGGATCTTGGACAAACTAAGTTTTGTATTGGTTTACAAATTGAACACCTTAAAGGTGGTATATTCTTACACCAATCAAACTATACAAAAAAGATCTTGAAACGCTTTAACATGGATAAGCAAACCCTATAAGTATACCAGCTGTGGGTAGATCTCTCAATATTGAGAAAGACCCCTTTCGTCCTTGTGAGGATAACAAAGATGTACATGGTCCTGAAGTACCATATATGAGTGTGATTGGTGCTCTCATGTACCTTCCTAATTGTACTCGGCCAGACATAGCTTTTTCTGTTAATTTATTAGCAAGATATAGCTCATGTCCCACGAAAAGGCATTGGAGCGGAATTAAGCAAATATTTCGTTATCTCCAATGAACGATTGACTTTGGATTATTTTATCCTAAAAATTCAAAATTAGAATTAATTGGTTTTGCAGATACATGTTATTTGTCTGATCCTCATGAAGCCTGGTCACGAACTGTGTATGATTTTCCTCTTGGAGATACTGCGATATCATGGCATTCCCAATAACAAACACTTGTTACTACATCATAAAATCATGCTGAGATTATTGCACTACATGAAGCAAGTAAAGAATGTATATGGATCAGATTTATGATACGACATATCCAAGAAGCAAGTGGAATCCCATTTAGCAACGATCCAACAATTATGTTTGAAGATAATGCTGCATGTGTTGCCTAAACTAAAGAAGGGTATATTAATAGCGACAGAACAAAACATATTCCGCCAAAGTACTTTTCTTACGCTCAAGAGCTTGAGAAGAATAAAGAGATCAAAATCAAGTATATTCGATCAAGTGACAATTCAGCAGATCTGTTTACTAAATCACTTCCCACAACAGTATTTCGTAAACATGTCCATAACATTAGAATGCATCACCTACGAGAACTGCAGATACTGGAGTTAGTGATTTGAGGGGGAGTTTTCGCGCAGCTGCACTCTTTTTTCCCTTATCATGGTTTTGTTCCACTAGGTGTTCCTAATAAGATTTTTAGCGAGGCAGTAGAGAGCACAAGTGATCGACATTCAAGGGGGAGTGTTATAAAACTAATGAATATTTATCAAGAGTAACTTATCCTATGTTAATCTACTTTAATTCATATGTAACATCATATGAGTTACTATTGTATTTTCCTTATAAATAGGGATTATTCTTTCATGTAATACACACCAACATAATAGTATAAATCATAAAGCATTCTCACATTCTCATTTTCTCTTATCTTTGTGATGGTAAGTCTAGTAATTAATTTATTTCATAACAAAAATATGGTATTTACTTAATGTTTTTTGGATGATTTTTGACATATTTTTATGGCAAAACATGTTAGATACCAAAATAACCCTACTATTTATCATGTTGACTACAAAATGATGCTATGGTTAATATTTATCATAGAAATAAACTTTTCAAATTTAAATATTACAAATCACTTTAAATAATAAATAAGTATTATTGATCGATTAAGTGTTTGGTGTCTCGAAAAGAAGATTATCTCTTTTTATGATTTTGAGCTCCTTATTTATATAATGATTGATAGTTAATTTGTGCCATAATATAGAATATTTATCTTTTACTACATCAACTTCGATTTAGAGTAATAAGTTTGTAATGATTATAAGTTAAATACATTGTTGACTTCTTATAACTTTATACTTTTGAGTTATTCTTCTGTTCGTCCTCGATCTTTCACCTCCAGCTTATACTTATTATGTGTTGAGTTTGCTGGCTTCTTTTTTGGATTTGAGTGGCGATTAACTTCTTTACCTCCTCCACGTGGTGTGTTGTTCATGACTTAAGCATTCATTTTTCTTTGTATGTTGACGTTGGTGGATCCAAAAGCGACCTCCTGAATCCTAACTGGTAGTTCGGGATCTGACACCAACATGCTGCATTGTATAGATCCCATTGTGGATTTGCTTGTCGATATATTGAATCAGATTGGCAAGGATCGATTCCCTTCTCCATGTCTCCTTCCATTTCTCTCTCACCAGATTGAGTGTATTGTAGTTTGAAAATTGTATCTTATAAAAAAAAGGTTTACATTGAGTTGTGTTCACCAGAAGATTCATAATTTGCTTCCAACAGGACATGTATCTGAACGCAAGAAACTGTTGCAAAAATCTATTAGGACATAATGTTTTACATTGGAAGTTGTAAATATGACATAATGTCCCACATTGGAAATTGTAAAGAATCTTAAGTTATATATAAAGAATATGAATCACTCTATTAATTGCCAATTGGTTTTGAATTGGAAACCTATAGAACTTAACATAGTATCAGAGTTTGATCTAAATAATCTATCCCGATCCTGATCTAAAGTTGGTCCAGTTTTCGATACGGTCCAAAATTGATGTCGTCGATCTAAGCCTAAATATTCCAAGATTAATGGTTAAAGAACCATTATCTCGAAAAGCGTATTAGAACTTTACTAATTACCAATTAGTTAGTTTTGAGTTGAGAACCAATAAAACTTAACAAAACCTTTTGACACATGAAAAATAAGTGGTTCCTTGATTCTAGCGGATCGTTGCAAAGATATAAGAGGTTTCAGCTCTACCATTCCATCTTATGACCCGGTCTCCTTTGGAAAGTAAATCATGTACTACAATACAAGTGAATACAGACTATTTCAGTGTGGCATAGAAGAACCAAATACTTTAATACTTATCCACCAAGTTTGCCTCACCCAATCAGCCAATCTTTATAAAAAATTTAGGGCCTCTTAGTTATCATTAGTTGGTTTATTAGTCAAATAAATTTTATATTAAGGTCACATGATTAATCTTTTTGGTTTAAATATATAAAAATCTAGGATTTGAAAATAGAAATTAAAATGATATGAACTTAGATTTTGTGAGTTTATAAGTACTATTTTTTTTTTGGTTGAGATAGTATACAAAGAAAAAAAAAATTCTCATGCACCCATGTTCATCATATTAGATCTGTATATGTTGTGGTGTTGTTTTTTCTGGCTATACAATATTTTTTTTTCCTATCTTCTTCTTAAATATTTTTAGTATGAAATTTTCTTTCTAAATATTTCGCTTGTTTAAAAGTTATTGTAAAAGCATATGCATTGAAGTATATTAACACAGGTTCACACATTTACCTAAAAAGAAAAACAATATAATAAACATAAAGTGATGAACCCTCATTCAGATTCTCCTTCATGAACCTATATCATCACTGTTCAGCGGGTCCTACGACACGTGGCGACTTATGATAGGTTTAATTATTACTTTTAAAAAAAAAGTAAAATAAAGTAAAATATTATAATAATCTAAAATAAGTATTGGGAATAGAGATTATGTGTTTTACTAATGAAAATGCTCTAAATTTTTCTAATAAATTCATATTAAAAAGCCCCTAATTTAAATTTGTCTTAGCCTCCATATACTAAAGGAGGGCACTGTATCTAACCATCATTCATTTTTTTCTGTGTTTTAAAATAACTCCGATTTCTAAACTGTTTTTATACATATGACTATTGCATATATATATAGATGCTACAACGATATACATTGAACTTGCCTTGTAATCATCAACTTATTCGAATTTACATTTTCTTTTTGTGAAAGTCCGTGAGAACATGAAACCGATAAATGCACCTTTACATAATAGGGCCCCACTTCTCCGTAATGTCTCTCAATTTTTCAACAATTCGGCTAAGCCTAACTGACGTGTCATTAACATATTAGCTATTCTCAGATTTCCATGGACCCACTCCATACCCAGCGCGTCCTCCACAACCACCACTTTCAGACCATGAAGAGTCAAGACAGAAGAAGCTGTCAAGCGGACTCTATTATGATTCTCTCTCTCTTAAAAGTTACGATAATTAAACACTAGAGATAGAGAGAGAAAGTGAAGAGAGATAAGAGAGAGACATCAATCAATGGCGTCCAGGCTGTGCGATTCGTGCAAATCAGCGGTCGCTACTCTATACTGTCGCGCAGACGCTGCGTTTCTCTGCGGCGAGTGCGACGGAAAAATCCACACAGCGAACAAACTCGCTTCGCGTCACGAGCGAGTCTCTCTCTGCGAGGTATGCGAACAAGCTCCAGCACACGTCACATGCAAAGCAGACGCAGCAGCGCTCTGCGTCACGTGCGACCGAGACATCCACTCCGCTAATCCACTCTCTCGTCGCCACGAGCGCGTCCCCGTCACGCCTTTCTACGACGCTGCTCATGGAAGATCATCAGCCGCTGCCAAATCAGCCTCCTCTACCAACTTCCTCGAAGAAGACGCTGATGTCACCATGGAGGCTGCTTCTTGGCTCTTGCCTAATCCAAGCATCAAAGAAGGAGTAGAAATACAAAATTTGTTCTCCGATCTTGATTACTCGGCGATGGATCCAAAGATGGAAACGTCTGAGAATAGCTCCGGCAACGACGGAGTCGTTCCTGTTCAGAACAAAGCCATGTTCCTCAACGAAGATTACTTCAACTTCGATATGTCAGCTTCCAAAACAACCTTCCCACTCGGTCTCAGCTGCGTTAATCAAACTGTATGATCTCTCTTTCTCTCTCTCTCTCTCTAAAGTTAGATCTTGAAGTGTGTGATCATATTGTGAATGTGGAATGTTAGGTTTCGTCAACGTCTTTAGATGTAGCGTTGGTACCTGAGACGGAGATATCAAACACCACGACGACGGTGACGACGACAACACCAGCCGTGCAGCTAACACCAGCGGAGAGGGAAGCTAGGGTTTTGAGGTATAGAGAGAAGAGAAAGAATAGGAAGTTCGAGAAGACGATTCGGTATGCATCACGTAAAGCATACGCCGAAGTGAGGCCGAGGATCAAAGGACGTTTTGCGAAACGAACAGATTCTAGAGTTAATGATGGAGGAGGAGACGTCGGAGTGTATGGTGGATTCGGCGTCGTCCCTAGTTTCTGAGTCTTTGTTTAATATGATGGTAGTATAAGTAGTAACGGTTCAGAGTCTTTGTTCTTAACTTTAAAGATCAATTTTATCTTATTGAAGCAACTGATATAATTGCAACACTTTTGAATACAAAAGACACAAAGAAAGAAACAACATCAAATCTCGTTCATCATCTCTTAAAATCATAATAAATAAATAAATAGTTAGCAAAGTGAAAAAAGAGAAATGGTAAACATGACAAGATCAATGCGTCACTACGGCAGGAGACAAAAGGCCATCACGTTTACTGCGGTCCGTGGTATATAAAATCTCTGACCATTCCACGACCCCATAAAGCTCTTCTCTGTTTGGTCTCTTAAAGGAAATCTCAGCACACCAAACATCAGTCGTTTTATGAAAATCAGGATCAGCTGGTTCCCACCAAACTGTTATTAATCTTCTTCCTCCTTCCGGATTAGCCATCGAGACAAACCTAAATGAACCATGCAGGGTTCGTTCAAGTCCCTTAGCTTCTCTCTATCCCATATTTTCCTCAAGATCATACCATTTTAAACAACTCATCCCTCCATCAAACGATCTACACAATAATATCTTCTCTTCCGCTACAAAGCAAAAGTTGGTACAAGAGAAATTGTGATTCTATAAATGGTCGTAAGCTCTTGGATCCACAAATACGGTGTGAATGTTGTGGGCGAATATATCTC
Organism: Sisymbrium irio; assembly: GCA_000411075.1. Lineage (NCBI taxonomy): Eukaryota > Viridiplantae > Streptophyta > Magnoliopsida > Brassicales > Brassicaceae > Sisymbrium > Sisymbrium irio. The sequence goes on along the minus strand of KE154175.1, from coordinate 5,383 downwards.
CTAATTTTAGGTCCTTGGATCATAAACTTCTCCAATGGTCCCCACATTACTGCAACCTCCATACACAAAAACTTAATCAAACCAGCTGCTGAGGATGCTCGAGGTACAGGCACGTCAGGGAGCATACACCACTGATGAGATTGACAGTCGAGGACGAACACTCTTCCGCTTATCATTCCATTTACATATCCGCCGATTAGGTGAATCTCTGAACCAATCGAGACTATGGCTGGATACTCGGGATGTTCGTAAGGAAACGCAAGGATTGGTATCAGAGTCTGTTTGGTAATAGGGTTAAGTGCGAACCAGCAAGATTTACGGTTTCTCCTGAAGCAGAGATACATGTACTTCTCTGTTTTTCCGATTAGTATTGAGGTATGAATTCATGAGGAAAAGTTCATTGAAGTAAAAGGAAAGAAGAAGTTCTTGAAGCAAAAGAGAAGATTTAGATAAAGTACAAAAAGGAAAAGGTTTATTTAGAAAAAGAAAATATTGCATAAAAGAAAATTGTTATGTAACATAGGATTACGAAGTTTATGGTTTCTATTAGTAAAAATTGAGACCGATTCTAGATGTCATATTGATTGTTAATCGCTACACTTTCGAGGACGAAAATCCTTTTGTCGAGAGAGAAAACCATGAGATCTATAGAGAAATCTATAGTGATCCCATTTATAACATATATAAAGATAACGATCAGATTTATAGAGATATCTATGGTGATCCTGTTTATGATATCTATGAAGATGATCACATAGTTACTGAGCATATCGGATTTGTGTTCAAAGAAGATTATTTTGGAAATCAGCAGCGTACAAATTCTCAATGTAATCAGTTTGATTCAGATTTTGAGTTTATGCATAATTAAGTTTATGAAGAATCCTTGAAGAAGAATTCAGAAAGAGCAAATCTAATGAAAACCCTACTGAAGATTCGTCCTCGAATCTTTCTTGGGCGGCGAAACCTGATACAGCGAGATATTTGGAATAAATCTAAATATCTTTATTTTTATTTTTATATCTAGATAATTACCTTTTATTTATATTTTCTATATTTTAAGAGTTTTCCTATTAGGATTAGGGTTTTGATTTTTATTATAAATAGCCGTTTAGGTTTATTATTCTATTCAGTTTTTAATAAAAGGGCTTTGACTTTTGAGAGAAGAGTATTCTCTATTTCTTGTTTTCGGCTAGATCTTTAACGATCTCAACGAGTTCAAGAAGGCTTTGATTCTTAGGTATTCTTAAACTACATAAGAATCTCTGCATCTATCTAGCTTCCGCTTCATCAGTTGGTATCAAAGTGTGGTTATTTGATTCTCAATCAAGGAAAGATTCTGGAGCCGTCATGGTGACTTACAGCCTCTATCCTATCCCGGACGAAAGTCCATTCGTAGAGAAAGACTACCATGAGATATATAAAAAGATCTATGGTGATCTGATATACGACATTTATGAAGACGATGTTTTGAACACTGATCATGTTGATTTTGTGTTCAAGCCTGGTTCATTTCATATATCCATGCAAAATCAGAAAAGTGCAAAGTCAAGAGAAGTGCAGATCTGTGCAGTCTTCTCGTGTGTCATCTTTGAAAATCTGGATTTTATGCAAATCTCGGTTTGTGCGAGAATAAGATATGTACATCAAGAAGAACCAAGATCGAGATGGAAAAACCGGTTGAAGATTCGAGGACGAATCTTTCTTGGCCGGCGAGACCTGATGTAGCGAGATATTTGGAATATTTCAAATATCTTTATTATTATCAATTGTATAAATCTAGATAATTATCTATATTGTTATTTATTATATTTTAGTAGTTTTTCTATTTTAATTAGGATTAGGGTTTTTATGTTTTATTATATATAACCGTCTATGCTTATTATTTTATTGAGTTGTTGAATTATTATTGAAAGAAAGAGATTTCTAAAGAGCTTTTGTTAAAGTCCTGAGAGGACGACTCTCAAACCCTAGTTTTTCGAGTATTCTTAGAATCAACGGATATCTAATTTTATCCCTAGAATCTTCCGCTTCATCAGTTAGTATTCAGTTAAAGTCACAAAAGAGGTATGCAGTGCTTCAAGTGTAAAGGTTCTAATTGGTCACACACAGACTGAGTGTGAGATTGGATCAAAAACTAGAAAGGAGCAGTCTTTCATAGGAGTTGAAGAAAGTAAGTCTACAGATGACGAAAGTGATGAGGATCTAAACAATTATGTGGCTTCTATTGGAGAAAGTGATGATCTAGAAACAAGTTCGAGTGTGTCACATCTGAAGCTGATACAGACGTTGAAGAAGACTTAGAGTTAGAGCTTGATCAGATGATGACTCAGGATGCTACAACTTTCAAAGTTTCAGAAGAGAAAATTGAAACAGCAGATCCGCAGCCAAACGAAGAATTATCTAAAGAAGAGGATTCAGCACCAAAAGGAGAGATTCAGTCATATAAGGAAGCCTTAATTGATGAAGGTCGAGTTGTGATACAGAATAAGGTGCGTCTTGAGACACAGAAAATTCTGCAAGAAGAAGGTTATGTGGTACAGCCGAAAGGTTTTGAAGACTTTAATCATCCATCTTCAAGTGAGGAGGTATCATCGTCTGAAATAGATTATGATGAGTACAAGATTCGAATTCCAAAGGAGGTGTCAACCTCAGGAGGTGAAAGAGTTTTTAGTGTTCAGGATTCAGGGGGAGCTAATCACTTATCAAGAAGAGCATTGAGAGTTTGAAGGTTGAAGAGAGAGCTTGTAGAATCAAACTAAGCTAAAAAAAGGGAGATTGTTGATGTATGAATTCATGAGGAAAAAGTCATTGAAGTAAAAGGAAAGAAGAAGTTCTTGAAGCAAAAAGAAAGAAGAATTCCTTGAAGAAAAAGGAAAGAAGATTTAGATAAACTACAAAAAGGAAAAGGTTTATTTAAAAAAGGAAAATGTTGCATAAAAAGGAAAATTTTATGTAACATAGGATTAGGAAGTTTATGGTTTCTATTGTGTATAAATAGAGATTGTAGGAGAATTTTCGAGGGTGTGCTTAATAGAAAAAGTTGCATATCTTCTAAAGAGAGAGAGAGAGACAACCTTGTAAGACCATCAGCATCGCTGCAACCCTTACGGTTGCTTATTTTTTTTGTTTTTTTTCCTTTTTCCTTTTTTCTTTTTAATTAAAAGAAAAAAAATAATGAACCAATTATGGGACGCCACAAAACCACCCAAACTGCGTTGCTTATTTGAGCAAAGAAGCAATCGTCGCTTCAATATTTTGGTGGGCCCCATCACTATTTGGGTCTAAGCAACCTATTAAGGGCCCGGGTTAATCATGCTCTAAGGTGTTTGAGAGATTAGATTATTGAGTGATTCTTTAAGAGGGTCTTTTAAGAGCTTCTGAAGGAGGTAATCTAATAAGAAAAGTTTTTGTGTGTATTCTCGCTTTTTCAATTAGGGTTTGTGTGATGTAGAGCTCAAGCGAAGCTAGGAGTGATCGGAAACTCTTGGATGCGAGGGATAAAGATGGATGATGGATTCTCGAGAGTCAGGCCAATATATTGAGAACGACTTCTTTCGATAACGACCAAAACGAGGACATCAGAAGAGATTCTGATGCATTAATGTTTTATTGTAAATTAATTAGGTAATAGAAAAAAAAATATACCATTAAGAAGAAGACAGCTATACACTATTTATTTAGACTCGTTTATTTTGCATATTTTTTAAGAAGTACTTCTTGATTCTCTCTCTTAGTACTTGTAATTATTATTTAATCTTTTATTCATAAGAAATAATTTTAGAATCTGACGATGATGCTCTAAGACCACCTTTTGACGGTAGATTTTACAAAAAGTTTTAATTATTTTTTCAATAAAAAAGGAAAAGTGATATAGAGATAAGAGCGTCCACATAAAAACATGATTATCTTTAAAATCCATATAAGTTTCCAATAAATCACAAAATAATAATATTTTTATCATAAAATTATCTAAATCAATAGTAAAATGATAAATGTAAAAATAAGTTTTCTAAAACATGTGAAAATTTACAAAATAAGAAACTTTGACACTCTCACTCTTATTTTTTTTTAATTTGTATTTATTTAAATCAGAAAAATTTAATGTTAGAATCCCCGATAATCATTTCTTAAAGACTCATTTTTAGAGTTTACGGTGATATGTCATGTTCTTATTAGTTAGATTTTTTTAATTTAATAAAATTATAAAAGAATATCAAAATAATAATACAAAATTTATAATAATTATATTTTAAGAGATTTACCGTTAGAGATACTCTCAAAACATCATTATCGGTTGGATCTATAAGTGAATTTCTTAAATATTATTTTATTATAAATTAGTTATAAAATAAAAATGAAAAAGATGTATCAGTTAGAGGACATGTAGAACAGACTTGTTTAGATATGATTTTTTTCTCCTATTTTAGAGCTGTCTCTTAATTTTCTCTTTTTTTATTATTACTTTTTATTTTTTTATTGATACTAAGATATTTTGGAAATTGCCAATAATGATGCTCTAAAATAATTGTTCTGAGTCTTTGTTTTTAACATTAAGATCAATTTTATCTTGAAGCAATTGATATAATTGCAATGTATCACTCAGAAACACCGTTGAGTAGAAAAAACACAAAGCAAGAAACAATATCAAATCACCAAAAAGTTCCAAAAAAAATAAACATTGAATCACCAATATAATATCGTTCATCATCTCTAAAAATAATTAAAACTTAGCAAACTGAAAAAAAAGAAATTGTAAACATGACAAGATCAATGCCTCACTATGGCAGTAGACGAAAGGTAACCGACTCCATCAGGTTTATTGTATGTGGTATGTAAGATCTTGAACCATTCCACCACACCATAAAGCTCATCTCTGCTTGGTCTCTTAAAGGAAATCTCCGCACACCAAATATCAACCATACCGTAATCTTTTGGCATGCATCCCACAAAAATGTTAATCTTCTTCCTCTGTCCGGATTCGACATCGACATACACCCAAATGAATCACGCAGCAGTACTTTAAGTCCCTTAACCTCTCTCCATCCCATATTTTCCTCAAGTTCATACCATATTAAACAATTAATCTATAACATTCCGATTTTTAATATATGAAAATTTATGTAGAGATGTTAAAATAATTGATTTGGCTACCTATATCACCAAAGTGCATTTACCTTTTCGGTTTTACATCTAGAGAAAAATTTAGAGTTAAGCATGTTTGAGTTGGAGTAGTCAAAGGATGGATGATCTACCGAGAAGTCATTCGCGGTACCGTGTGAGTGAAATCAAAACACGGAGAACGGTCATGTGGTGATTGTAGGGTCAGTATATTATGACTCTCAAACCTTCCAGTTAACGCACTGATAGACTGGAAATGTCCCTT
>KE154171.1:0-15506 GCA_000411075.1 Sisymbrium irio | reverse complement strand
AGCCGTTAGACTCCGGCGGTGGTAATGACGGAGGAGGTGATGGAGGAGACGATGGTGATGATGACGGTGAAGTTGAGAAGAAAGAGAGACTGTTCTCTGAATGGCTTGATTTCACGTCGGATGATGCCAAGACTGTGTTTTTGGCTATTGCTGTGTCGCTTGCGTTTCGGTATTTTATTGCAGAACCAAGATACATTCCTTCCTTGTCCATGTATCCTACTTTTGATGTCGGAGACAGATTAGTTGCTGAAAAGGTGCTGTCTTTTGTATCAATCTCGCCTCATTTTAGATTACCTTTCGTAGTGGAAGTGCAAAGTTTGGAACTTTTGAGCTCAGCTTTGGGATTTAGGACCTATAGAATGATGTTTGGTTTCTTAGTGGAAGTACAGAGTTTGGAACTTTTGAGCTGTAGCTAAGGGATTTAGGACCTATAGAATGATGTTTGGGTTCTTAGTAGAATTACAAAGTTTGGAACTTTTGAGCTGTAGATAAGGGATTAAGAACCTATAGAATGATGTTTTAAGGTTTCGAACTTGTTTGGTTTTGTGTTCTGATTACAAATGTTCAAGCTTCTTTATACTTGAGGTAAATAGATTCATCGATGGGTTGTAGTGATTGTTACAAGTCTTAGTGAAAGTACAGGAACTTTTGAACTATAGTTGATTAGGAATCTATTAGAATGGTGTGTAAGGTTTCGCACTTGTTAGTTTTGTATAGAATGCTGATGTTTTAAGGTTACGAACTTGTTTGTTTTGTGTTTTGATTATAGATGTTCAAGCTTTATTAGACTTGAGGTAAATAGATTTATCGATGGGTTGTAGTGATTGTTACATAGCTTAGTGGAAGTACAGGAACCTTTGAACTATAGTTGATTAGGAATTCTGTTTCATCGATGGGTTGTAGTGATTGTGACAAAGCTTAGTTGAAGTATAGAATGCTGTTTAAGGTTTCGCACTTCTTGGTTTTTTTGTATAAAATGCTGCTGTTTAAAGTTTCAAACTTGTCGGGTTTTTGTCTTTTGATTACAAATGTTCAAGCTTCGTTTAAGAGTTTAGGATGAGGTAAAAGAGATGCATTTATGTGTTTTTTTGGTGATGTTTTAATAAAGATTTGGGGATGTTTTGTTTGTTCAGGTGAGTTATTATTTCAGGAAGCCTTGTGCAAACGATATTGTAATCTTCAAAAGTCCACCGGTTCTTCAAGACGTTGGGTACACTGATGCGGATGTATTCATTAAACGAATTGTTGCAAAAGAAGGTGATCTTGTTGAGGTATGATCATAGTATTTCACTCTTAGCTTGCATTTATAGCGAAGAGACTTATAATAATGAAGATGGTGGTTATTGGTTTGAGGAAATGTTTAGGTTCATAATGGGAAACTGATAGTTAACGGTGTTGCTCGGAATGAAAAATTCATCTTCGAGCCTCCTGGTTATGAAATGACACCAGTTGTAAGTATCATCGTTGCCTTTCAATCAAATGTTTAAATGTAAGCCTTCTGGTTTTGTTGTTTTCTGATTTTGGCTGTTACTTCAACATTGTAGCGGGTACCAGAGAATTCAGTATTTGTGATGGGTGACAATAGGAATAACAGTTACGATTCGCACGTGTGGTGAGAGGCTTATGTTCAATCTATTTTCTTAGATATTCATCATGAAATGTAGCTTCTTGTTGGATCGTTTCTTAATCTGAAAAATGTGTGTTGTCTTCAGGGGTCCTCTACCTTTGAAGAATATTATAGGACGGTCAGTTTTTCGGTATTGGCCACCAAACAGAGTAAGCGGGACAGTGCTAGAAGGTGGCTGTGCTGTAGACAAGCAATAGAGAATTGGAACTTTTTTTTGTTTCGGCATCTCTTCCTTTTTGAAACATTTGTGCACATAGAAACAAGATCCATGTACTTTCTTCTGAAGGAAAAAGATTGCACATTTGGGAATTGGATTGCAGATTATAACAATAACAAATAAATAAGATATTCTTATTTGCAAAGTGGAGAAATAAAGAAAAGGTGTTTTACTTGGTAATGTGTTTACAGGTCTTATGAGTGAATTCTAGAGGTTTGGAGGTTTTGGAGGAAGAGATATAGAAAGAGCAGGAGATGTGATTCAAGTGTTTCGACTTGACCAACTTCCCCAAAAGATTTCCTTGTGATCTGATCTCAAACTCCAACTTCACTGGAACTCTTCCCTTCTTGTCGGAAACAGCTAAGTTTGGTCCTGCTCCATACAGAGGGACCTCGGAGCCAATGAGCTTCACAATGGCTGTGTGCTTGCTCTTTCTTGGCTGGTAATAACTCTTAAGCTTCAAAACACAACCAAAATGTAAAGATCAGATAACGATGATGATAACATAAGAGCAATGAGTGAAAATCTGAAAGAAAGAGTACCTGACCAGTGGCGAGAGTGAGAGCAGAGAAAGTGAGATTGAAACTAGAGGAAGAGATATGGATGCCAAAGTAAGGAGCAGGACTGTCTATTGTCACTTTCACAGAGCTGTTAAAGCTCAGAATCTTAGTGGCAACACCTGTTCTGTCTATTCCTTCTCCGTAATAAAAGCTATGGAGGTTAAAGCTCTTGACCGAGACAATAGGTGAGAAAGGATGAGAAGTTCCCCACAAAACAGAGCAGAAAACGGAGAACACAACCACAATTCCTAATATTACCATAACCGCTCTGCATTGTCCAACCGATAATCCTCTGTTATCTTCATAAACCTCCTCTTCGTCAATCGTGTAAGGCCTCTCCAGCCAATACATGTCTCTCCTCCGAGAGCTTCCTTTCCACCGGAATCCCACACCGCTTGTCCCATTGGAGGTGCGGCTGGAAGAAGAGAGACGTGACTCTGTGAGGATAGTGTAGTTTGGTGTCTGAATCTGAATCAGTGAAGCAGCTGAAGAAGATTTATCACCATCGTATACTTGAGACACGCTTGATGGGCTCTCAACGTAGTAAGCTTGTTTTGGTGATGAAATGGATAGGTCCAAGCTTGTTCTTTCTGATTCTGACGTTGCGTCCATCATCTTTTTGTTTCTCACTTGTTCTTGCTCGGAAACAACTCTGTGTTTTTAATGTGTTTTAGTAATGAAGCATGAAGATTAGACAATTTAGATGTAAGAAATGTTCTCCCAATTTTTTCTCCTTGATCTACTCCATATCAGTTTTACAATTGGTTGGTTGGTCCCACGTGTAATTTTCATGTTACTCTAAAATCTTAATTTTAATTGTTATATTAGATCCTAAAAAAATGTAACTTAGACATTCCGTTTGACAAATTTAGTTTTTCTAAAATGTAAAAATATAAACGAGTTGTTATTACTATAGTACAATTGATAACAAATAAAAAGAATGAAGAAACTTCTATTAACTACAAGTCTTGTTGGTTAATTTTATAAATGTAGTGTTGTTCGAGGAAATGAAGAAGAAGCAAGAGAGATGTGTCCGGTGCCTAGACTTGACCAAACTTCCGACAATATTAGCACGTGATCGGATCTCGAACTCCAACTTCACGGGAACTCCACCATTTTGGTCTGAAGTAACTAAGTCGGCTCCTACACCGTAGAGTGGAACCTTGGAGCCAACGAGGTTGATCCTAGACGTGTGGTTACTCTCTTTTGGTTGGTAATAACTCTTTAGCTGAGCAATGGCAAGTGTGAATTGACGAGAGTAGATGAGTTTTAAAGCAGAGGAGCTGACGTGGATGCCGAAGAATGTAGAAGGATTGTGTGTTGTGATCTGCATTGAACATTTGATGTTCATGATCTTTGTCGGAACTCCTGTGTTGTCTAAACCATCCCAGTAGTAAAAATTATGCACATTCACACCCTATTTAACACATGCATGTCAAAAGTTAAACACCTATAGAACTTCCGCTAGAATAAAAAAATGTTTTTCACATGTAATTAAACGCAAATGCATACACATAATTAATTGGCGTTTGAAACTATTATTCTAAGTGATTCTTTCTATATATATTTTTACATAACAACAACAAAAATTGATTTAATTTTGCTGAAAAAGCTCTTAACATTTTGTAAACGCAAATGCAATTATCTAACTTTATTAATTAAGGCTTGAAACAATTGCAGTTTTAAGTGATTTTTGCTATATATTTAAGTCAAAGATGGTAAGTACTTACCTTGACGTAGACGATCGGAGAGAATGATTGAGAAGCCGCAAAGAGAATAGAACAGAGAAGAAGAAAGAGAGTCAAAGTCGCAACAACTCCCAAAATAACTCTACAAGTAGCGATTGAGATTCCTCTGTTGTCTCCATAAAGATCCTCGCACCGTTCCTCCTCCTTATCAGGCGGCGACCATCTTCCCCCGTGATATTTCTTCCTTCCTTTCCACCGGAACCCTCCTGCACCACCACCGGAGATGCGGCTAGCAAACGATGGATGTGACGGAGACTCTGATGGAGTGGTCTGATGAGTTAGTGCCGCCGAGGAAGACTTGTCGGAGTCACGTGAGGGACTTTGAACGTAGTAAGTGGGACGTTTCGGTGATGATGATAGGTCGAAGCTTGTCATGTCTGAGTCAGATTTTGGGTACATCTTCATCTTTTCTTTTTCTTTTTTGGATTATCTATCTATCAATGTTTGTTCTCGTGCTCATAATATTGAATTTGTGTATGCATGGGAACAAAATAAGGAAATGGATACAAGCGTAGGTTTGATGAACATTTGTCGCCAGTTTTGTGTGTCAGTTACGTAATAGCACGCTCTCAACTATTTTTTTTTTGCATGTAACTGAAGAATTTGACTCTCTTTTTTTTATTGGTTAAAGTCTAGATACGACGATGTTGTCATAAAGTGAAAAAAGGGAGAAGAAGGTAGGTTCGTTTTGATCTAAAGCTAGTTATGTTTAATTAACGTACTACACGTTGGTAATCAATACAGCTAGCTTGGTTATTTATTTTATGTTTTTTCCTGCTTTTTGAACTCGGTTGGTTTATTCTGTCCATTTTACTAAGAACAGGACTGAATTGAATCGAAAAGTAATAATAGTCTTGTGAACTGAATGCCAAACAATGCTACCAAACAAGCTGATTTATTTAAATGAACAAATTTATCATACCGCAAAAATACATTTGATTATACGACAGATATTTAATTTTAGTTAACATAAATAATCTCATTATTATATACAGAGCATTTCGATATTGAATAAAACCATAATACCTAATACGAAATTTTATTGGGAGAATGATGCCATTGCATTTTCACCATCTCTCAGGTTCTCGGCGACATACTACGGATTTGTCTAATCAGTTGTTGCAAATCCGTGACCTAACAGTCTGACACCGTCTTAATCACGAATTGCTAGTGTACAACTACGTCTAAAACTCAAGCAAACCTCCAGACCTCCAGAGACTTAGGTACTAATTAGAGAACTTCCTAATCTCTAATGCGTACCTTATTATCTGGTTATATATAATATGACTCTGTGAATGGCGATAATCAAAGCAGAAAACATCGCCATTACGAGTTCTACATTCGAAGAAAATCCACAAAGTAAGAAGATGAAAGTTTAGAAGATTTCTCCAAACTAATGATCCAATGGTTGAGTCATGATCCTCCTCCAAATCCCGCTATTTTGATGTGTTTTTGTTCAAAATCAATACATCATAGCAAACTAAGCCAAATTTTTCACATCAAACGAAATAAATTTGGTTCTACTTCTAATATAGATCTTGTGAGTTGTTTAACAACCCCAAAATGTCCGCTTTTGACAACTTGACGACGCATACTCGATACAATACATTATACCACTACATTTCAGGATAATAAACATAGTTACGTTTCAACAAACAAAGATAGTTAAATGTATTTTATCCAAGTATCTCGAGGAAAAGGCATCACACGATTGATGAAGAAAACATTAATGTTAATGATTGATGATATTGTCAGTGACTCTAGTAATGATCTCTGTTTTGTCGGGAGCTTCATAATATTTCACTTGTATCAAGTGAAACAAAATGCTCCAGTATGGCAGTCTTGCTTAACAAAATCAAATTCCATAACAGTTTTGCTTACTCTGCTTATTTTACCACAAATTATCCTAGCATTCGAATATAATTCTGAAACAGTTTAATTTCCATCTTTTGATCGTGCAATTCGTCTAAGATTTATGTTACGAGTTAATGTCAATGTTATTTTCATTCACACTTTATAAACTCCTGGGAAAAATTGGTTGTTTGTCTTCAATGGAAAAGCTCAATTTCAATGTTATACAAACAGTGTACCCATTATGGAAGTGAATGATTCATTGTCATGTCCCCTCACTGCCTAATATAGATTATACAACCACAAACATGAAACATTTAATCTGGAAAAGATTTGAATGCAAAACAGTAGGAAAGGATCATCAGATAGGAGCGAAAGACTATGCTGAATAGATGTAATCATGTAAGATTTTTATCATCTGAACTATGCGTTATCAATCCTCACTTGACCCTTTCCAACTAATTGTTTTTCCCTTTAGAAAAAAAGGCCTCATAGAGAAGATTAGATTTTATCAACAAAGATTAATTCAGACATATGCTTGTCATTAATCATTTAAATCATCGGCCTTTGGTTTCAAGAAATAGAACTAAACAAAACAGATACAAAACTAAAGATTGTCAGAAAAAAGAAGTAAGCCTCATAGAGAAGATTAGATTTATCAACACGGATTAATTAAGACATATGCTTGTCAAAATCATTTAAATCATCGGCCAAAAATCAATGAAAATAAACAAGAAAAAAAAAGAAAAGAATAATTGAAAATTTATTTAGGAGATGGACTCAGTTTATGGGTGGTGATATAACAGAATGGTCGGCAAATAAGCTTTTTAGGGCTTATGTTACGACGAACGAGACCTTAATATCAATCGTCACTGTCCATTAACATACAAAAAACTAACCAGCAGAAGAAAAAGAAAATACAGTAAGAAAAGCTAAAACGGCGGAGATCGAAAACCCTAAGAAATTTGGTACTGATTGTTTTAGTTTAGCGTTTCTCATTTTATTTATACAGAAAAAAAATGGGAGCTAGGGTTTTGGAGAAAGAAACAACGTGTAGTTCTGTAGCTTTTTCATTAAAGTACAGGGTGTTTCATGAAGTACTATAAACACTACACGCTGTCTTCAATCGCACACAAACAAAAAAGATATGGGCGTACTGGGCCGGTTTTAGATACCCACACGGTGAATTTAGGGTTGAAATTTTTTGCCAATGCCTACGTGGACTATTATTTTGGCTCAAATATATTTGGCGATTCTGCCTACACCTACCATGGAAGAGATTACTTTATTGAGGAAGCACAAAGAGTTCAAGAACGAGAGAACATGTATTATACTTGTACATAACTCAGGTATAATAACTCGACTAAGTACATCATAAGTTGTTATTATTCATCATCAAAGTTATATCATTTGGATTTGGAATTGAGATGAATTCAAGGTTAGTTTCTTTTTATCGGATATAAAAACTGATTTATAGTCATCCAAACGTGACCTAAACTTATTTAATCAAACTAGATAACCATCCGAAACCAACAAAACACTATTACATGTGCACAAACTCCACGTAGTTAGTCCAAGATAACAAAATAAAAGTTCTTTAAGGAGATTAACAATATAATCTGAGAAAAAATAAAACTCCAAACTTCATAAGGAGAATCAAAAACATATGTAAGAAAAAAATTAGATAAAATGAAAGAAAAACAAGGAAGAAACTAACAACAAGCCTAAAGAAAAACAACTCGATCCTGTTGGGTAAGGGCTTGTAGCACGCTTTCGGTCCACTTCGTCGGAAACAACCCGATCGAAAAGCCCACACAGAGTCCATTAACAAAACCCACTAACATAACTAAGCCCAATCAACTGTAGAGACTAGTATAATTAGAAGATCTAATTGTAAATACTAAAACCCTAGTGTCGTATGCTCTATGTATAAATACTGTACAAAGTCACCTAATGAATAATAAGCCTTACATTCTATATGGTATCAGAGCTTTCGATACCTAAAACCTAATTCAAAATTTTAGCCGCCTCCCACCTCCAAACCAAACCACCATGACAGACTCGCCAAACTCTGAAACAATCTCTGTCACAGATTCAAACCAGATCTTTAACGTGAACATGACCAACATCACCAAGCTTAATGCTTCCAACTTCTTAATGTGGAGCCTTCAAGTACACGCCTTACTTGATGGATATGATCTCGCTGGCCACCTCGATGGCTCTACTGAGATCCCCATGGCTACAATCACAACGGCAGACGTTGTGACAACCAATCCAGCCTACACGCGGTGGAAGAGACAAGATAGACTCATCTACAGTGCTCTTCTCGGTACAATCTCTGCGTCAATCCAGCCTCTTCTTGCCAAAACATCCACAACTAATGAGATTTGGGATACTCTCACGTCAACGTATGCAAAACCGAGTAGAGGGCACATCAAACAACTCAAACAACTCAAACACTGGACTAAAGGTACCAAGTCTATTGATGAATACTTTCAAGGCCTAGCTACTCGTTTCGATCAGCTTGCTCTGCTAGGAAAACCGGTCGAGCACGAAGATCAAATTGAATTCTTCCTTGAAGGACTCTCGGAGGACTATAAGTTCATAGCTGACCAGATCGAGGGCCGCGACATCTCTCCGTCCCTTACTGAGGTCCACAAAAAGATTCTCAACCATGAAGCAAAACTGCAGACATCTGTTGTCACTCCTACCTCCGTTCCGCCCACGGCGAAATCAACAACATACCGCACCAACAACAACACCAATAACAAGCACAACAAAGGCAACCGTGGCAACATGAATTGGCAGCAACCACCATTTGCTCCTCGTCAAAGCCAATACACGCCACAACCCTACCTTGGAAAGTGTCAGATCTGCGGTGTCACCGGCCATAGTGCACGATGATGCCCCCATCTCTAGCAAGCTGGTAGCTCCCGATTCTCCAACCCACCACCGTCTGTGCCATGGCAGCCACATGCTCATCTAGTGTCAGCACCGTATCCATCATCAGACTGGGTTATGGATAGTGCAGCCACACATCACCTCACGTCCGATCTCCACAATCTGTCTCTTCACTAACCTTACAATGGAAGTGAAGCAGTGACCACGGCAGATGGCAACACCATGCCAATTACACATACTGGTTCCACATTTCTCTCTACGCCTTCGCGCTCTATTACTTTACGAGATGTTTTATGCATTCATAACATACAGAAAAATCTAATCTCTGTTTATCGAATGTGTAATCACAATAACGTCTCGGTGGAGTTCTTTCCTTCCATGTTTCAGGTGAAGGATCTGAGAACGGGGGTCCGATTGCTCCAAGGGAGCACTAGGAATGAGCTGTACGAGTGGCCGGTTACCTTACCCATCACCACATCCTTCTTTGCATCACCCTCACCAAAAACAACCATCCAATCGTGGCATTCACGGCTTGGACACCCATCCTTTCCAGTTTTAAAATCTATTGTTTCCCTTTTTTCTTTACCTTGTTCTGATTCTATTCAAAAACAAACACCTTGTTCCAATTTCTTAATCAATAAAAGCAATAAGTTGCCCTTTTATACAAACACTATTATCTCACACTCTCCTTTCGAATACGTTTATAGTGATGTCTGGTCATCACCCATTGTTTCCACAGATAACTATAAATACTACCTCATTCTCGTTGATCACTTTACGAGATACACTTGGCTCTATCCCATGAAACAGAAGTCTCAAGTACACGACATATTTGTTGCATTCAAGGCACTGGTGGAGAACCGATTTAACACGAAAATCGGTACACTATACTCTGACAATGGTGGGGAATTCATTGCTCTCCGTCCATTCCTTGCTCAACACAACATCTCTCATTTCACGAGTCCACCTCACACGCCGGAGCATAACGGCATAGCAGAACGTAAACATCGACATGTGGTCGAGACTGGCATGATACTCCTTACACAAGCATCAATGCCTACCTCTTATGGCCATATGCCTTTGCAACGGCGGTTTACCTGCTCAACTGCTTCCCAACTGAGGTACTCAACAATGTTTCACCCTACCAGAAGCTCTTTAATCAACCACCAAACTACCACAAGTTTAAGATTTTCGGCTGCTTGTGCTTTCCCTGGTTACGGCCTTACAACAATCACAAGCTCGACTCGAAATCACTTCCATGTGTATTTCTCGGGATACAACCTCACTCAAAGTGCTTATTTCTACATGGAGAGGCACACCGGACGAGTCTATACATCCAGACATGTTCAGTTCATGGAAACAACATTTCCTTTTGCCCAGCCGACGAACCCACAAACTGCCTACCCGGAAACAAAAACCACAGATCACGACCCACCAAAAATAATCCATCTCCGGCTACTACCACCAGCTCATTCCACCGCACCTCCAAATTCGGATCCTCACCACTCACCGCTACACTCCTCGGCTCGCTCCAACACACGCTCACAATCATCGTCCTCTGTTTCATCCTCTGATGCAGACGACACCAATATGGGCCGGAACAGTTCCTCAAGCCCATCGTCATTGTCTCAGCCACAAGCCCAAAACCAAAACAACAATACCTCATCACCAACAGGCCCAACTACAACAAGCCCAATACCGAGAAGCCCAAACCTCTCATCTTCCCCATCTCCTGATCACCAAGATACAGCCCCCTCACAACCATTACCACCACCATCCCCGACTCCCCCACCACCACCACAAAACCACCACCAAATGCAAACCCGCACGAAAAACTACATTCAAAAACCTAACAAGAAATACTCCATTACCACCACAAAAACCAAACACAAAATCTCAAAGACTGCGGCTGAGGCTTTACGTGATGAATGATTACGCTAGGCGATGTGCGATGAACACAATGCGTAGCTACGCAACGGAACCTTCAACCTTGTACCACCGCAACCATCACAAAACATTGTTGGTGGCCGCTGGATCTTTACTATTAAATATCATCCTGATGGCTCTGTTGACAGGTACAAAGCACGATTCGTGGCCAAAGGATATCTATAGCAACCGGGGGTTGATTTCACGGAGACATTCAGCCCGGTTATCAAGACCACTACCATCCGGTCAGTCCTACATGTTGCAGTCAGTCACAACTAGAGCATAAGCCAAATGGACGTAAACTATGCTTTTCTACAAGGCACTCTCAAAGAGGAAGTCTACGTAGCTCAACCACCTGGCTTCATTGACCCTGACCGCCCTCACCATGTGTGCCGACTGAACAAAGCTCTGTATGGACTGCGTCAAGCCCCTCGAGCGTGGTACCAAGAACTTCGCAACTCCCTAATTTCCTTTGGATTTGTAAACTCACTCGCTGATGCTTCACTCTTTATATACCGCAAAGGAAAATACTATATATACATCCTCGTATATGTTGACGACATCATCGTCACCGGAAGCAGTGATACTCTAATACAAAGTGTGATCTCCTCCCTGTCTGATCGATTCTCACTGAAGGATCTTGGTCCCCTTCGCTATTTTCTAGGAATTGAAGTCACACGAGTGCCTACAGGTCTTCACCTTATGCAGAAAAAGTACATTCTAGACCTCCTACACAAGACATGCATGGCAGATGCTAAACCGGTGCCATCTCCAATGTCACCAACACCGCGTCTATCTGTTACGTCTGGAACGAAGCTCGCTGATGGTAGAGAATACATAATGGTTCTTAGCAGCCTCCAATATCTCTCCCTCACCCGACCGGACATAGCTTATGCAGTCAACCGCCTCTCGCAATTTATGAACTCCCCAACAGATCTTCACTGGTCTGCGGCCAAGAGAATTCTTCGATACTTAGCCGGTACCTCCGATCATGGCATCTTTCTTCGTGCTAATGCTCAGTTAAGACTCCATGGATTCTCCGATGCAGATTAGGCTGGTGATACCGATGACTATGTCTCCAAAAATGGCTATATCATATACCTAGGAGGCAATCCGATATCATGGTCCTCAAAGAAGCAGAACGGAGTAGCTTGTTCCTCCACGGAAGCTGAATATCGGGCTGTAGCTAATGCTGCTTCTGAGATGATATGGATATGCTCTTTGTTCACTGAACTCGGCTTCCTCCTCCCAAAGACACCCGCTCTATACTGTGATTACTTTGGCACAACATATCTCTGCGCTGATCCGGTCTTCCACTCACGGATGAAACACATCGCCCTTGACTACCATTTTGTTCGCAATCATTTACAAGCTGGGGCTCTCCGAGTGACACACGTCTCCACAAGGGATCAGCTAGCTGACACTCTAACCAAACCTCTGCCACGCCCACGATTTCAGGAGCTAAATAACAAGATTGGTGTAATAAGAGTTACTTCATCTTGAGGGGGAGTGTAGAGACAAGTATAATTAGAGGATCTAATTGTAATTACTAAAATCCTAGTGTCATACGCTCTATGTATAAATACTGTATAAAGTCACCTAATGAATAATAAACCTTTCATTCTATATCGACTTCAGCCTCAAGTCGAACCTGATAAAGCAGGAACGATCAGTCACACGCCGTCTGACACCAACAACCAACAATGTTTCGGCGTCGACCCAATGGATCATGTCAGAGAACACAAATGACCGACGCCGCCTGACACGATACGGCGCCGAAAGGGACGGTCACTTCTCCAGTGCCGAGCTCGAGACGAGTAAAAACGGGAAAAGACATAGAATGGAGTGTGTATAAATAGGGAAGTCTCGGTCTTTTGAAAGAGCATTTGGAGATTGAGAGAGAACAGTTTGTGAGACTAACAAAATGTTCATCTATAATATTTGAAGCGATATTTTCATTCACATCAGACTCCGAACCCCCTTTACCACAGAAGGACACTTCGACCTCGACCGAGACCCCTTACCTACGTAAACGAAGTCCACCACAAACGTCCACCACAAACAGATCCCAATGAAGAAGCTTTTGATATAGTAGCATCCTAAGCGTACACCAAGTTGTCCTGACGATAGATTCCGTCTTCTCTTGCTTCCCATAAGTTGCCATCGCAAACTTCAAACACTTGGTGATGCTTGAACTCATGTACCTGTCATATATGACAAAAGACATGATTTATTTCGTAATAACTATCCATATCATAATGAATTTTGTAAAGCAAATTGTAGGATCCTGTGGAATTCAACCTATGATATCCCATATCCATGTCCCCCGATTTGCAATGGATTATGGGGTCTTTTTGGTTATTCAAAGTTATTCAAGGAGTTTCTGATCCACACGTTTCCTGTGTCCGACATGGCTGTGTTACTTATCATCATGATCATGACACTAATGACTAAAACAAAACAGAAAAACCATAAACGTTTCATCATATCTTTTTTTTGGAACTAATGCTTGACTTTTTGCTGTGAGTTTTCTTTTGGGGCAATTTGAGAGATGATTATATTAAGCCAAAAATTATACTAGATAACCATGTAACAAATTACTTTAACTTTTTGATACTTAGTCCAAATTTGGACGATTATACCCTCAGAAGCGCGTGAAGACACAAAGATGTATAGATTTTTATTTATCCATCTTTATCTACTTTTCTCTAATCTGACAATTACAATTCTTTATTAATTGAATTTTTTTTCTTTGCCATTAAATATATATAATGCTTTGTTCTCATCTATAATCATTATACATGAAGAATTAATGGAAATTCTTACAATTGATTTATCAATTAAATTTAAGACACTAACAAATTATATAAAATAGACATAAAATAGAATAACATTAACACATTTATACAATATAGTACTATACTATACTATACTATTTAAACTATTATACACTTTTCGTATCCAAAATGTACATTGAATGGAATAGAACAAATTTTTCTCCAATAAAAAGAAGAAATATAATAGAATAGTACTTCCTTCTATTTTTCTAAGATTTAGTAGAGGTTAACATCCGAAAGCTGAGCATGAGGAGAAGACTAACTGCGAGAATGAAAATAGTATAGAATTAATTAAAAACAATCGTATAGCAAAATGATAAATTGAAGCAGCAAAAATTGATTGGAAATATTTGATCCAATAGAAATTACAGAAAAATTAACATAATTGAAAAGAGAAAACAAATCGATTTTAGGGGGACAGATCTAAGAGAGATCTAAGAGAAATCTGCGGAGTATCCTCTTTCGAAGCTGCGAGTCTGTTATCCCGAATTTCATAGTTGTTGGGTTGACTAGGAAAACGTCTATCATCTGTGACTTATCCCCCATTGCCCATATTTTGTTTACTATGGCATGAACCTTAGCTATATGTGGTGCTTTAGCAGAAAGTTTCCAATCAGAAAATCTTCCCATAGTGGAGATGAATTTTGTAGAACCTCTTCAAGGACTACCACTGAACCAATTACATCAATCATCTTTATCTCAATCTCGTATTTTTGTGAAGCTTTTTTCGTTTCTGACCATGTTTGCATATGAGATCCTAGGAGAAGCTGGTTGCGATTGCTTACCCTACTCTCTATCTGTAGCCGGGGCTACCAAATTCCCTGCTGGTGGCATTGGCGGCGGCAGACGAGGGCCATGGTGAAATCGAGAGGCGGAAACCCTATTCTCCAAAAAATCGCCTCAGAGCTAAACGGTGTCCTTTTCTTATTATTCTCTGCGAGTACTTCAACACGCTGTGTTTCCAAGCAAGTTTTATCAAAATGTTACAATGCATAATTTTTTTTACACT
This sequence comes from Sisymbrium irio, assembly GCA_000411075.1. Classification (NCBI taxonomy): domain Eukaryota; kingdom Viridiplantae; phylum Streptophyta; class Magnoliopsida; order Brassicales; family Brassicaceae; genus Sisymbrium; species Sisymbrium irio. Next base: position 830 of record KE154171.1, on the reverse strand, counting down.
ATGCAGGATATATTCTTTAGAGAGATAAAGATCTTTGGTAATATATGTATTGTTTCATGACTATTAGTCTAGCTCATGCAAGATTTTCAATGTAGAACTCGTAACATAATTTGTAAAAAATAACATGATCAAACTAACTCAAACAGAAAACGTAACTCAACATTTATAACAGTAAAAAAAAAATCTACCGTGCGTTACGAGCGTATGCACAGGTACTCATCTAATCTATAGAAAAAACAAATTTTGGTTCCGATCACTTTTGGTAAGTCTTGGTTTGTATCGATTTGGATAATAAGACTAAAAATTGATGATAAATATATTTAGGTTTGTTTTTCTTAAATATATAAACTATGTATACTTTTATCATTCGAAAAAGGAAATTCTAGATCATAGTCTATACTTTTTTGTAAGAAATACCAAAGTGATAACAATATCGAACCCAAATAAGTTGTTCAAAATAGTTTCACGTATCAAAATATTACAATGCATAATTCTTTTTACACTATGCAGGATATACAGTAGAACCTATAAATTCATACTCGATAAATTAATAACCTATATAAATTAATAAATTTATTCGGTCTCAAGTCGGACAAGTGTAAAAAAATTCAATAAAATAATAGTATAATAACTTTTTCGAAAATCTTATATAAAAACATGGTCCCAATAATAGTATAAATTAATAATTATATAAATTTATGCATGTATATGTAAGATAATATACTAATATATGGCTATAAATTTTTATTTTTCTTCAAATTAAGATTTATTAATGTTTTATCTATAATATTTTTTATTGTATTAAAAATATTATTGATATTTATCTTTTA
>KE154169.1:32902-45213 GCA_000411075.1 Sisymbrium irio | reverse complement strand
GAACTGACTGATATTTTCCTCTTAAACTATTCATTGTACGTATTTTTCCTAATTATATGCTAGACCAATAACCAACTTTAATATGGTGGACTAATTACTAATCCTTACTACTTTTAAAAACTTATACTAAACCTGTATTATCACAAAAGAGAGTGGGAATATCCGCTTCAGCATTCTACAAATATATGTTTGACTATTATGAAGAAGAATTCACAGAACTACTACAAAAAAACCCTACAAAGCGTCGAGTATGAGAATAAAATAAAAAAGGGAGGAAAAACAAAAAATGAGGAGAAAGGGTGGTGGAAAACAAAAAGCCAAGGAGGAGGTAGATATATGAGATGTGTAGTCATTTTTATGGGTTTATTTTTGAAATGCCATAAGCACAAAATAGACTAATATTAGGATGGGTAGAGGTTTTACCCTATTAATCTTTTAAGCCCCATTGGATAATGAAATACAGAAAAGAATTAGGCATTGAATGAAAGAATAAAAATGGACTACAAGTTTGTGATAACAAGTAGTTATTGTTTAGATTAGTCCTGCGGTTTTGCACCAAACCGACTTTACCAAACCAGTTTAGATTCTGTTTTAAAATGTAACAAATGTTCAAATGTTTAATATTAAAAAATTATATGTTTCATAGAAAACTTGAAATTTTAAAAGAAATGGGTATAATTTATAATTTTATAAAGTAAAGGCTATTAATATAAAAAATAAAAAAATTTACCAAAAGAATATATTTGGAATATTCTGTTTTGATGGGAGAAATGAGGGAAATTATTGGAGTACAACACAGACTTATTTTAGTGAAAACTTATTTAGAGGGATAAATAAGAGAAACCATTGAAAATGCTCTTAAATACTTACAAAAACCATTAAGGGAGACAATATGTAATGAATATTTTAAACTAACAATTAAAAATAAAAGAATTGTATCAAATTGTTCAACAAAAAAAAACTAAAATGAAAAGAATGGACAGAACCAAGAAAAAAAGGTTTCAAACATGTTCACACCTTATTTAAAATTACGTAAAAAATAATATGGATATAATTCAAAAGAGGTCTCAAAGGAAGAAAATTAAGAAAAAACATATAAAATTATAAAATATCTAATAGCTGAAAGATAGAAAAAACTCATAAAAACTATTAAGTAAGAAATATAATTATTATTAACAAATTTATAAAACACAACTTACACACAAACATCACATTTGTGTTTGCTTTTAGAGAAGGTTTAAAACATGTTCCAAAAAGAAAATTCAGGACAAATAACACTAAGCCATTGGAACAATATACAGAATTTAGAGGAAAAAATATATGTTTCAAAATTTTGTAAACACTACAAGAAAATGAACTAATTCAATAATTAAAAACAAATAACCATTTAATAAAAATCAATAACAAAACTACGATCAATGCTCAAAGCTAAACCAATACACATTGCTAAATCACATAAAATCTAAAAATATAAAGACACTAAATAAACTCCGCGCGTGCGCGGAGTTGAACAGCTCAACTAATAGAATATAATCAGATAAGATGAAAAAACAAAAATGAAGTATAAAGTTAAGGTTATTTTCCATATGATTTACCAAAAGTTCTATTTACACATGATCACACCAACCCAAAAGTTATGGTTATACAATGTGGAGACAATAAATAATTTGCATCAAAATTGTGGTCATTTTTTTACTCTCTGTGAAATTACTTTCAGTTTTTTTACTCTCTTTGAAATTACTATACAAATATTATCATGATCAAAAATTTTAATGATCATTTACTTAAATTTGATCTAAGATCTGACCACCAGTCCTAATTTCTCTATTCTGAATATATATTTTTATATTGATAGCATGATATATATTATTGGATGTATTAATTTGTGAGTGAAGAATATAAATGTATCATTTAGAGGATGAGGAATGTTTTGCACACAGGGACGTGTGCGTGAATAAAATTTCATCAAACATTTATTTGAAGACCAACAAAGTTAAAGAAAACAATATTTAAGGGCTAATATTATAAAAAAATATAAAATGTAGATAGTAAAATATATGGAAAAATATGTAAAAGGTTTTGGATTCAAAATCTATATATGAGGTTAATTTGTTTTTTTTTTTTGTTAATTTCTGGTATTAAAATTTTTAAGCAGGACTTTGTTTGTACATAGGAAACATCGTTTTGAAGGGTCTAAAGAAAAGAAAAACATTTTTCTCTCTTCCATTAACTGAGTAGTGTTTCATGGATGACTGGTGGTTGTCATTAGATTCTTCAATTTACGATCGAAGCATCTATCTTATATAATAAAGTAAGGTTCCCTCAAAGGAAGCTTTGAGAAGGTGACATGTGTTTTCTCAATATTAAATACTCTTTTTTTTTACTTTTTAGATCCTCCAAAATTTAAAACTTTTTAATTTCTCTCTTTATTTTTAATTTTACACTTACTGACTTAAAATTTATGTTAATTTCAAATTTAAAATTTACTACACAAATATTTAACAGTCTTTTTTAAAAATTATGTGTCTACAAAATTTAATACTTTTAAAAGGTTTTCTTTTTTTTTTTAATTTTTAACTTAATGAGTTAAAACTTATGTTAATTTCAAATTTAAAATAGATTGTATATTTTGTCTTTTATTTTTTGTGTTTATTCAAAACTCTTAGATTTTTCTAAGATTTATTTATTCTAACTTCAGATGCAATATATTATTTTTAATTCATATCAAATCAGCATTTTGAATATATGATCAATTTAAAGTTTTATTCATACGAAAAATATAAATTCATTAAAGATAATCATTAAGAGGTTGTCGTGTGCATTCAAAAGTGTTTACATTTTCTATTTTATTTTCACCAATTTAATGACTTGCAATTTATGTTAATTTCAAAGTTATAATTTAATATATATTAATCTTTTGTGTTTTGTGTTTTGTGTTTTATTTTATAATTACATTTATTTATATTTCTAGAGTTTTACTATCATTTTATTAAATTCATGAAACATATTTGTAATATTTTTGAAATAGTATAGGTAAAAATGTAAGATATTATTAATACTTAGTAATATATTTATATAAAATGTTAAATTTATTTTATTAAGTAAATATATGAAAATATAAACATATATCATTAAAAAATGATTAAATTTAGACAANATGGACTTATGGTAAAAGTTGACTGGTAGATTAGATATACGGACCTATACAGGCGTTGTCACAGTATCGTCCTTAGCTGGATCAAAGCTAGGAGACCAATCCTTAACCATAAGATAGCTCCCAAACACCTTCCACGGCCCCCCCACCAAAGCTTTCATGTATTCATCCTCCACTTCAAAGCGAATCATGAAGAACTGCCGAGGTAAATCCATTACAAACATCGCTCCCTTAGGTTGCCACAACTCCCGAAGCTTACAGTTTAAAGCCATAAGTGGCACATTCCTCCCTAGCACTTTCACAATCATGCACTACTTCTACAAACCATTCATAGCATCAAGTACTTCCTTCCCTATAGTTATCACTGGTTCACCGTCTTCCCCATCCGGGAACTTCAGCGTAACTCTCTTATCGACAAACGATTCCTCCAACACATCCTCCGGTTTTCTCATACCTCCACCAGCACTTCCCACTAACCGCTTAGCCCACCTGTATCATCCATGACCACATCTCGAGACAAGTCTTCCGAAACTCTAAAATCGCCCTTTCCAATCCTAGCCGTCATTTTCTCTAGTCACAACATATAGTTACACTGATCTGTTCACATTTTTTCATATAAATTCTATAGTTTAATGATTTTTTTTTCTGTAAGTTACTATTCTGAGTAAGAAATTTATGTGTTTAAAGAGTCAGAGTAAAATTGCGTGTATGAATCATTACTCTATCAGAAATTTGAATAGAAATACCATCACACTTTCCTTTTGATAGGTTGTGAGAACCATTAAAAGAGAAAATACATTAGGGAATATAAAAAATAATTCTGAAAGATATGGGCACTCATTGAATTAAAGATCTCTAGATCATTGGGGGTTACGGGTTAGTGGCATATGATAAAGTTTAATTGATATCGACTTGTTATTCTCCTTCGTTCTTTGTGATTGTCTTTCTCATATTGTCGTCATCACATTTCTTCAAATGCGTAAAAACTCAAAAGTTGCATAATTAATGAAAACTGAAAAGAAAACAACTACTCTTTGTATGTAACAAAGAATATCCCATTTTTATATATAATAAAAAAACAAAGAATATCTCATTTATACAATTCTTCTAATTCATTTATAGGTCCCAAAAAAATCAAGAAATGACCTAATTACACATCTACTAGCACATGTTTTTAAGTATTTTGGATAACCGTTTTTTAAACATATTGTTTTTTAGATGATATATTATAGTGATAAGTAATTAGGAAACTGTCAAAAATTCTCAAAGAAAGGCATAGGTTATGCTTAGTTTGACGTTTAGGCGAAATCAAGATTTTTGGTACTAAATCTCAAAGAAAGGCATAGGTTATGCAAATGATAGCATAGTACGTACACAGATTTGACATTGGATGATAAACATGTTGTGGCTGACGACTTACTATCAAGCATATTTGTGAGTGTATTGTGTATTTGTAGATGGCTTTATTTATATTTTTTTTTTTTGAAAAATATGGTAGTGAAGACTTTGTTTGATTGTGAATTTGGGAGCGCCTCAAATTTAGCAAACTCTTCTACAGTATGCTCATCTACAAATTTGGTTTCTAATGACATAATCCAAGAAGTTATTATCTCTGCTTTGCAGAAGCTAAAATGATGTTATGGACCGTTATTTTCAAAAATATAAAATGAAAATCCTCTTAAAATATGTAAAACAAAAATATTTATGGATCTTTTAAATATTTGAATTTGGATTTAGGGTTGTTATTACCTAGAACAAAACCAATTAAATAACTGCTTTTTTAAACAATCATCATAACTAAAGAGGAAATTTGGAAAACTATATTCTCATGAGTTTGTAATTTGAGAACTACACCATCTTTTTATTTTTTTGAAAATACACTTATTCATAAGTAAAATGACTAAACTATTTTATTTAAATGTTTATCTAAATTAATAGTTTTAATTGATAAAAAAATTTTAAAACATATAAAAAATTTCAGTAGGCATTTTTATATACATATTTAAAACTAAAATTTTGTAGAGATAAAATTTAAAATATTAATATGTATTTGTCTATATTTTGGTTGAAATAACATATTTATCTTAATATTTTATTTAACAAATATAAATACTAATAATTTGATAGTTATAATATTTTAGAATTTTAAGTTTGATTATTATAATTTATAATTAATAACATATAAAATGACTTAACATATATAGGAAAGTATAGATAATTTAAAAAAAAAAATCAAATGTTAAAAACTTTAAACTATTAATATGTATTTATCTCTTTTATCTGGATTAAAATAACATGTATTTATCTCAACATTTTATTTATCTAAAAACTGTGTTTATCTTTAATAAATACTATATTTTTTAATAACACTAATATTTTCGAATTTTAAATTAATTATTATAATTTTTAACCAATATTAGAATAAAATTGACTTATCACATATGGGAAAGTGTAGTTTTCAAAAAGTAAAAATAGAGGTGTATTTCTCAAATTTTAAATCATAAACAAGGTAATTTTCAAACTGTCCCTTAACTTAACATGCGTAAAAATAATAATTATACTTCACAATGATGAAAACAGAATTTAAAATGATACTATAATACATTTGCAAGCATTTAGAAATATAAATTAATCATCATGTTTAAAACTCTTTTATTTTACAACATGTGTAAAACTCTTTAAAATTTTTGGATTTAAAATCTAAGATAAATATCAATAATAATTTAAATATAATAAAAAATATTAGGGACAAAACATTAATGAATCTTTATTTGAAGTATAAATATAATATTATAGTCATATATTAGTATATTATCTTATCTACATATCCATAAATCTATTTAATTATTAATTTATACTATTGTTTGGATCATATTTTTACATGAGATTTCCAAAATAATTATTATCTTATTATTTTATCGAATTTTGTTAATTTTTACATTAGCCCAATTTGTGACCGGAGAAATTTATTAATTTAGAGAGATTATTAATTTATCAAGTATTAATTTATAGAAGTTCTATTGTATATATATGTTACCGCTACAGCTAAGTAAAATAATTCTATGGGATTGGCTCTTAGCTCGAAGCTCTTGCTTCATTAGTTTATAAGGGGGAAAATGATCATAAAAAACTTCAAATTAGAAATTATCCCCACTTAAAGCATGAACTTTGATATAGCCCATTTAAAGCATGAACTTTTGATGATTTGTTTTTTTAAACATTAATTTTTGTTGACTACACCAAAATGAGCATTATGTTATGTTAAGCTAGTCAAAATGAATATAGTCTTAGCATATGTAACATAACTATTTACATGTTAAATGAACGGTTAAAAAACAGCATGGATTCAGAGATAACCATGCTCAGGAAGACTTGTTGGAGTGGTATGCTGAAAATAAAAACTGGAATGATGTTAAAAATGGTTTTACACGGAATTTTAAGTTGTTTAAAACATAAAACCTAATTGGTAATTTTGACTTTAATGTCTTTACAAAGCTTAAATTCTCTAAAACTATAATATAAATCAAAACCACAATTTAAGATTTTAGGAAACCATGCCCAGGAATACTTATTGGAGGGTACAGTAAAAATAGAAACCAAATGATGATGTTGCTTAACCGTTCATTTGAAACATGTTAGTTAGGTTAAATATGATAACACCATATTCATTTTGGCTAACTTAATGTATTATAATGTTTATAAAACATACTCAACGAAAATCGATGATTAACATACTTATATCCAAAGTTTATATTTTTAATGTCATATATATTGAAAATGCATGATTTAAATTATCTCAATTTGAAAGTTTGTGTTTTAAAAAGAAAAATTTTAAAACTAATATGTCATTTTTTTGTGATTAACGGAGGATGTAACGGTCTATTAACGTTGATTAATAAGTGCATTAAATAAATTAATGTCACGTTTATTTTAGTCTAGTCAACCAAAGTTAATATTTTTAAAAAATAATCAATAAAAATTCATGCTTTAAATGGACTATATCAAAGTTAATGGCTCAAATGAGGATAATTTATAATTTGATGGGTTTATGATAATTTTCCTGTTTATAAGGGATAATAGTGAAATATCATTTTGACTCAGATTGATCAACATGCACAAATCTATCTTATTGAAAGAGAAGTCTAATAAAAAAACAATTTTACCTTCATGTGTGATTTACAAGGAATACCACTAAAAAATTATGATGAGTAATTTTAACTAAATATATATGTAAACTATAATAGGTTTCAATACACTTAATCGCATATGATCAGTAGAGATTAATTACTATAAATAAAAATATATTAATTACATATATCAAAATAAGTTAAAATATATAAGTTTCATCTTTTTAATAAACTAAAACATAAATAATAATAATAAAATAATATGTATTTGATATTAAATCAAAATAGTATAATAGAATAAATCAATTATTTTATAAACCACACAATTAAATATTGGTATATACACATAAAATCACATAAAATATATTTGGTAAATACATACCGAAAGTAACATAAATGTATTTTAATTTGATATATACTATTCACATAGTAACATGTTAATTTTTTATAATTACATATTTTTATAGTTTGGCTTATTAATAAATAAACAAATATTTAGAGAATTGGATCAAAGGTTAAAAATATTAATTAAATAATTTTAATTAAAAATAATTAAAAATTAAGAAGCGATAGGTTTGATAGACAGGTTATCATATTTTAATTTTTCTGAATATACATAAAATTATATATTCAATTGTAAAAATATTAAAAATAAAAATAAAAACTAATAGAATAGATTATATAATTTCATCATATACTTAAAAATAAATTTATCAATACATCTCAAATTATAACCTCTAACAAATATATTTTTTATAATTATAAAAACAAAAATTAAATTAAAATATAATACCCTCTCTCATAACATATTAAAGCTATCAAATATATAATATAAATTAAATTTTTAAATTTATAATGCACTATTCTATGTTAAAACAAATGAATTTCAAAAATATTATTAGGTTTTATTAACTTTTCATAGATTAATTTATCAAATCAAATATTTAAATTAATTTTATTTTTAAATATAAAATGAAAAAATGATTCCTACGCTCACGCAGGGGTTCGAGTCTAGTCTGTAGTTAAGTTTGTTAACCATGACCCTCGCTCTTCCAACACATAGATTTTCACTCAATACCCCTTATCTGATACAATTTTAATACATTACTAGATTTTAGTCCGTTTAAAATCTTTTTTTTTTATCTTTTTCTTACGCTGACTAATATGCATTTATAAGTTGGGACATTTAACATATGTTACTAATTCTATTTTTGTATAAATATATTATATAGTTTCAATATATTTTAAAATGAATAATGTTTTTAATTGGTTTTTATTATTATTGTATGATAAAAAAAATATTTTTGGAAGTCAGAATTTGAAATGTAATAATAGTTTTATTTCAGTTAGATGATAATACAATACAATTTTCATTAATCTTATAGTTCTAGTATGATTACATAATATAAATTAGCTATAACTTTTTACGAAATTCTTAATATTCAAAAAATTATCCTACTATTTTAATTTTTGTTTCTTTCAAATAATTGTATTTACATAAAAAGTAAAAAAGAAGGTATAAATATCATGGTTATATTAGTTGGATACATGTAAAGATATATATATATATATTAGATATTGTTTTTAATATATTTATATGTTGTAATGTTTTTTAAAAATAATTTTCTTATATTAAATATTCTTATTTATTATAAATGAATACAATATTACATATAAAAATGAAACAAGTTATTCCGTTAATTTAATATGTTCTATATCAAATAAGTATGATGTGAAAATTTTGATGAAGCAACCCGAAAGACTTAATTATAGCTATTTCTTAAATTTTAATATTCAATATAGTTTCCAGATATATTTAGTTATTATTTGCTTTGTCAAATAGTTTTTTTTTTAAATTAAATAATGAAACTCGTTACTTTTAATTATTTGGATATATTTGTATTGTTATAGTGTTTAGAGATATATTTATTAGAGAAAATGTTAATTTCCATAATTACTCTTAATAAATTTCAAAAAAAAATTATTAATATTCAATGATATTACATTTAATATAATACATGGACAAATGTTTTTAGTTTCATTTTTTCTTAAGTATCACATTTTAATAGTGTAGGTTGAAAGTTATGGTTTGATGGATGTTTTTACAAGCAGTCATTTAATTAAGTTGATGTAGTATTAAAAATCACCTTTGGAATTCAGACTGTTTGACCGTGTGACCTTATCTGTCAATGGTGCTATATTACGAAACATTTAGAAATTCAATAAATTTCCAGTCATTGCCCTAAAGGTTCTATGCAATTGTCCAGTATTTCAAAACAACAATAAGTTCTGGTTTTTTTTTCTCTTATTTAATTAACAGATTAGTCGTATATGTTGGGCATTTAGTGTTTTTGAACTCTGTTGGTTATAATTGATGACATGGTCTTCTAATATGTGGTTAGGCGTCTTTATAACAATACATTATCTGGAGAAATTCCAATGTCTTTGACTTCTGTGTCGTCGCTGGAAGCTCTGTGAGTGTAGCTTTGTCTCTCGGAATTATCCTATTAATTTTTATAGTATTTGCTGGTGCAATATTGAGTTATGACAAAAATGATTTTATCCTGACATGCATGCAGGGATGTTTCAAACAATCGGCTCAGTGGATATATTCCTGTTAATGGTTCCTTCTCGCGGTTCACTTCTAATAGGTTCCTTTTTGTCCCTATCTTTTGTTCTTAATGGAGTGCTCAGGATGAATTACTAATTACAGGTAAGTTATCTGCAGTTTTGCTAATGATAACTTAAGGCTACCTCCCGCATCGTCTTCAGGTTTTCATTTTCTTCTATGTGTTTCCTTCTAGTTTTCCTTGACATTCTTATATATTGTGGTAAAGTATGACATTTTTTTTGACATTTAGTCTGATCCAATATTTCCATTTGATTGCACTTACAATCTGTTTGGTGTGAAAATCTTTTTAGAAAGTAATCGTTATGTATGACAATAAAAGCATTCATTTGATTAGTTGTTATGTTGGTTGAGTATTTTCATGATTTGATTTATTAAACATAAAATTTTGTTGTATGTTTGACATGTCTTTACTCTGAGTTGAGAAAGAAAAGTGTAGCTGCTTGACTAAGTAGAAACAGAACTCCATCTTCATAATTTTGAAGTCTTTAACGTGAAAATTGTATTAGCTCTTTCACATTTACTGAAATGTTTTTCATGGTTGATGAATCATAAATTTTACCATATAAACTTTTGAATGTATCAGGGTAATCGGAAATGAGCTATGTATTAAGAAAATTTTGTATTTATCTCGCTTTCAGGGGGCCGAATGACTGTAGCAATAGCAATAAGAGTTGTTGCATGTGCAATAGTTCTGTTTTCTGGTCTAGCCAATGCGCTTGTTTGGTGGTGATATGACCTCGAGGATTTATGAGGGAAGAAGCACATGTGGGAAAGAGTGTGACGTAGGTGAATTGAAGCAAATAAAGTAAGACCACGCGTTAAAGAGGCTTTGCTATTACAAGATAGTAGTGAGTATAAGTACAGGTTTTTTTTTATTGTCAAAAAAAGTACAGGTTCATAATAAAATATTAATAAATACAAAAATTGCAAAACTACAAAAATGTCAGTGTCACGTAAGTAAAAAACGGGCGCTATGTAGGTAATCACTAACGTGTATTAATGAATTCAGCCGTAAAACGCGATGGTTGAGTTACGATTACGTTTGGGTTGAGTTATGATTACTTTGTGGCTGAGTTAAAGAAACGCGGCTGACTTATGAGAGATCGGCTGAGTTACAAACATAACTTAACCATTAGTTACGGCCAGGTTTTCGAAATATGGCTGACTTATGAGAGTTCGGTTGATACACGAACATAACTCAACCGTTTTGACGCCTGATTTTCAGAAATCTGGCTAAGTTAAGAGATAACAGCTGACTTACGAACATATGTTACGGCTGAGTTATGAGACAACGACTGACTTACAAACATAAATCAGCGTTAGTTACGACCGACTTACAGAAATCTGGCTGATTTGCGAATACAAGTTACAGCTGTGTTATGTAATCCGATTGGCTGACTTATTGGAGGTCTTTACGGCTGGATTAAGTAAATCAGTCGTAATAAGATGGGTTAACAATAAATTCAGTCTTATTAAGGCTGAGTTATTAACGAAAGATTAATTACTAGACTACCATTCATGTGACAGCTGATTTATTTATCGATATGGCTGAATTAATATTTTCAAACTTAATTACGGCTGATCTATTAGCGAAAGATTAATTGCTGAACTACTATTCACGTTACGGCTGAGTTACATTGTGTTTGCCGGCTGATTTACGAAGGCTGAGTTATGTGTTCATATAGCGGCTGACTTTACGTACTGTCTATGTCATCAGGTCCGATTTTCCATGTCATCAGCTCTTATTTTCCATGTGGGATAGAACTTAAAACAGTAAAATCTGTAAAATCAGGGTTCTTCTTATCTAAGTCCTTGTTCTTGTTCTTGTTTTCGTTCTTGTTCTTGTTCTTGTTCTTGTTCTTGTTCTTGTTCTTCTTTATCTAACTTTCATTCATCTTTATCTGAGATATGAATCTGGTAATTATTGTTTCTAGTAACTGGATTAAGAAGAAAAAATATGTATTCAACGCCGATGATAGAAGGTGTAGGGTTGCGCATATAGATGAGCGAACAACACACGAGGAACTTGTGCAGACAGGACTTGTTGACTACGGATTGAAGGAGTCGAACCATCAGATTAAGCGAAGTTACATGTTATCGAATAAATCTTCAAAAAAATGGCGCACAACACTCCACAAGTTTACATCTCCAATACTTGACAGCTGCAAGGCTTTCTAAGCCTTAAGAACATTGAACAGCTACGTCTTTGTGTGGAGATATCGGAGACCCAAATTACACGGAATGACGGAGCGAGAGAGACGAAGAAGAATAAAAGATTATTCAGTTATGACTCAGAAATTGAATTTAGATTTGAAGATTATTGTGGGATGTATGCTGGTGAGGTGGACGACGAAGAAAATGAAGTAGTCGAAGAAGAAGAACAGAAAGTAACCGAAGG
>KE154168.1:50632-62153 GCA_000411075.1 Sisymbrium irio | reverse complement strand
ATCAATTCTTCAAACTTATCCAACTTGTTAAACTTCATTGTCATCTCTCACACCGAAAAATTAGCCATTGTTCACGAAAATACTATTTTAGATTGTTTTCGTGAACACTCAAAATACTCTTTAAGATTGTTGTATCCCCTATTCAAGATTGCTGATGCTCTTGAAGATTTGTGTAGAAGGTGGTTGAACTCCGGGATGGTAACATACGGTAAAACGAAAAACTTGGATAATGATTGAATCATGCACAAAACATTTTCCTTAAAGAGTATTCGACCCTTGTTAGCCTTGGGTTACACGAAATCCCTTGTAGGATAAGACAATCACATTCTTCTTGGTCTAGGCTAAGATCCAAGAGACACACAAAGAGATTTTTGTTTATATGTTTTCATCAAAGATATTATCTATCTTTGACTTTGTGAATCTTTCTCTGTTTTGCTAAAATTATCTTATCTAGAATTTTCTCTCTATATCTTTTTTCTTTTTCTATCTCTGTGCAAAACCAGAGTTTTCAAAGTTTTTATAATGATTGAAAAAGTATGACGAATGTTTGCAACCATTCGTCCAATATTTGCAACTGTTAGGAAAACAACCAACCATTAATTAACACTTAAATCTCGAACAGAAATCCACGGTTTTCTTGATTACTTCAGTCAAAGGGGCCCCGATCATGCTGAAGTACTTGACATGCATCTAGTTAGTTTGAATACATGTCTAACATCTCTAATCTAGTAATTTACTCGCCGGATTCTGCATTTATTAACCTTTATTTCAGTGAATTCAACAACTGTGAGTCAAAATATATTCATTATACGGAAAATCCCGGACTTCCTTCTGTACATTTCCATCTCGAAATTGTCTTCTTCTCTTTTGATATAAGTCTTTCCCAGTAAATTTTTAAATGGTCTAATTTAGGGAGTCGAAATATATTTCCCACCATTGACATTGCTGTCGTTGTAAAAACTCCCAACACATGGACAAGGTTTTTTTATATTTAAATAAATGTAAAATTATATCCACAAATTAGCTCGTATCATATTAACACCAAATATTCTCATATCACCAAATCCATGTTTCTGACAAAAGCTTAAGGCTTAAGCATCTTCAAGATCTCCCCATCTCACATTGTACTTTGATGCAAGGTAATGTGCACCAACAGGACCTCTGCTCCCATATGGATAGAGCTCAGGAACTATTTTCTTCTGCTCAAGTTCCTTTAGAGCCGGTGTGAATAGATCCCATGCTGCATCTAGCTCATCACTTCTTATAAACAACCTCCTTTCTCCTTCAATGGCATCCAAAAGCAGCCTTTCATATGCATCGGGTATCTCCCTTGGATATCTATCCACCCAAAAAGAGTAAAAATGAATAATCTTCTTGATAATCAATTAGAATCAGAAAGGATGCACTGTTTTACCTAGATCGATATAGAAGGTTAAGGTCGCTTCGATCGAGTCTCATTCCAAGACCAGGAACTTTGTTGTTGATCCTCAGGTAGATGCCTTCATCAGGCTGAACTCTGATCACTAGTTCATTAGTTGCCTTGTCTAAATCAGTGGCGAAGTTTTTCTTGTACAAGTTTCCTGGGACATGTCTGAACTGAACTCTGATCTCTGCTCCTCTGGTATGGAGAGCTTTTCCAGCTTTCATAAGGAAAGGGACGCCGTCCCATCTCGCATTATTGATGAACATGGCAGCTGCAGCAAATGTAGGAGTGATACTGTGTTTGGGAACCGTTGGATCATCCGTATAACCTGGATAAGCCTTTCCTCCCTTGCTATGCCCTTTGTATTGACCCACAATCACATCTTCAAGCAGTAATGGTTTCATTGACCTCAAAACTTTCACCTGTGGGGAACACGCATGGTATGTTATTACCAACCTAAAACTTTTCTTAGCTGAAAAAATATAAATCTTACCTTTTCGCTTCTGATGTCCTCAGCATCTAAGCTCACAGGCGTCTCCATTGCGAAGAGTGCGAGTATTTGCAAGAGATGGTTCTGCATGATGTCTCGTATGATTCCATACTGATCAAAGTATCTGCATTGGCTTAAAATTAGATAAGGTGTTCAAAATAACTTCGTAAGTTGTTTATGTGACACAGAGAAGTAATGGTGAAAGCTTACCCTCCGCGTCCTTCTGTTCCAAAATCTTCAGAAAAAATCAGTTGAACGTTGCGTATGTAGTTTCTCGACCATAGAGGCTCGAAAACAAGATTTGAGAATCTAAGCACTGAAAGGTTCTCAACAAGCTCCTTTCCCAAATAGTGGTCAATCCTAAGTATGCCAGAGATAACATTGCAATCAAATTCCAGCTTAAGAAAGAAAAAGATGGCGGTGATGACTGGTTGGGCTAGGGAAATAGCTAAAACCTGAAGATTTGCTCCTCTGTGAGATACTGTTTAAGACATCTAGTTAACTGTCCGGATGACTCAGAGTCACGCCCGAATGGCTTTTCGACAATGACCCTTGTCCAGCCATTCGCTGAGGAGGCTCTAAGGCTTGCACACCTTACCACATCAACGAATATGTTTGGGGGTATAGACAAATAGTAGAGCCTGTTTGATACCTTCCCTGCCTAATAAGAATAAATTTAAACAAGATGAAGGAGAGATAAGTTAGAATGTGTTTACTGCCATGTCTCAAACAGCAACGATCATTGACTTAGGTACAAAAAAATCTACCTCTTTCTCTATGAGTTTGGTGTTTAGCTCTGCAAAATCTTCTTCCGAGCTATACTGACCCGAATGGTAAAAGCATCTCTTTAAGAACTGATCCATTTTGTCGCCACAATTCTCCCTATTGATTCCAAACCGTTTTTCAAATAACCAAAAGAAGCAGATATTTTTAACTCAACACATACTATAAAATGTGTAGCAGAAATACCTTTGATCTATCCGGCAAGTCAAAGTTCTACTGATCATCTCACGAAGTTCTTCATGAGTGAGTTTGGTCCGAGCATAACCAAAAACTGAAAAATCCGGAGGAAGACAACCCTCATAATAGAGAGCAAACAATGCAGGGAATATCTTCTTCTTGGCCAAATCTCCAGAGGCTCCAACCACTGTAATACTAAGAGTGGACTCTTCTTTGGTAACATGTTCCTCTGTAAGATGATCTCCGGCTGAAAAAAAACATATATACAAACAGAATCTTTAAAACTACCTCCAATTCAGAAAGAGAGAGACTTTATGAACCATAGCAAGTTCTTAGAAAGACCCTTAAAAAAAAACCAAACAAAACCCTCTTTGATTTGCTACCTAACCAACTCAAAGAATCAAAGAAGAGAGAGCAAAACAGAAACTTTATACGAGAAATGGTACATTTCGAACAAAGTCAAACACATTGTGGTTGGATACTGATCTTGTCAAGAAACTAAAGATTCGAGATAGCAGAAGAAACTCACAGTCTTGTAAAGTGGCGAAGTTAGTGGCACAGCCATTAGAAGAATCGAGGTGAGATTGTTTCTCGGCGAAGAAACTCAACCGAACACGAGAAAAGGAGGGTTTTCTAAGGAATGTTAGGGATCTACTACTGAAGATTTGTAGAGTTTCTCTTGAAGGAGATGAAGCAGCGAGAGCAGAGGAGGATGAAGATGAGGAGGAAGAAGAAGGAATGATCATAGTGTGCGTCGCCATGCAGATTATCTTTGATTCTTTACTTCAAACACCTGAAAAATCAAATGTGATCGCCTTTGCTTTTACTTATCATTTGTGAGGCTTATTGTATCTCTCACACATTATCCACAACGGTTTTTTTTTCTATCACATCGTTTTCAGGAAATATTACATATCTCGCATTATCCACATTAATTATGTCTGTAAGAAAAATCTAGTGATTGGCTAATTGCCAGTATTGCAATGTGGTAAATTTCCACAATAATATCACT
Source organism: Sisymbrium irio (assembly GCA_000411075.1). Classification (NCBI taxonomy): domain Eukaryota; kingdom Viridiplantae; phylum Streptophyta; class Magnoliopsida; order Brassicales; family Brassicaceae; genus Sisymbrium; species Sisymbrium irio. The sequence continues at coordinate 58,268 of KE154168.1, read as the reverse complement.
TCTCACCGACCAATTACATCTTAACACGTATGCAGATTCAGCTTTTCTCTATTCATTTTCAAGATATTAGATTTTCTATCCACATTAATTTTGTCTGTAAGAAAAATCTAGTGATTGGCTAATTGCCAGTATTGTAAGAGTTTTTTTTTAAAATAGTTGTTAAATTCTTATTACATATTCAAAATAATAGAAATTTTTATATATATATCATATTTATATCATTAAATTTTTATATTATCAACGAATCAACTATTTTCAAATATAACATTTTATTTCAACTGATTTTCATATATACATTTATATATATATATATATCATATTTATATCGTTAAATTTTTATATTATCAACGAATCAACTATTTTCATATATAACATTTTTATTTCAACTAATTCAAATTCGTAAAATATAGTCCAATAATTTTGTATATATCATATTATAATTTTTTCTCTCAAGTTTTAATTGAACTCTCATTATTTTTTTTTCCAGAAATCCATCAAATCTTTTATTAATTATTTCAAATTCATTTTTTGTTAAATGCTTCTAAATTGTAATGCTAAAACTGGCATGTACTTAATTATTCCAAATAATTAAATTTATCATTATATTTTTAATATAACATGTTATATTAAATTTTCATAAGCTATTGATTTTTTTTATTAAATTGAAAATCATCAAAAATTATATTAAAAAAACAGAAAATACATTGATTTAAACTTATATCAAATAAAAAACAATATCTAAATCAGTTTAACCAGGCAATAAAGTTAAAGAAGAAAATTATTTATTAGCTTCAAAATTAATTACTATAATACATAATTTACTATATACCAATTTATTGAATTAATAATTCGAAAATATATTTTTAACATAGTTACATGTTCATTATATTTAAATACTAAAAATGCTAAAAATATACCATATTTAGATTTAAATTACAAAAATTCATTTATTTTTTTCTAATCAAAATTTCTAGATATTTTCATTACATTCTCTATTTTTTTTTAATGTTCTTATATGTCAATATGTATTAAATGTATTCTAATTTTAACCAATATTATTATATGTTATATATAGTTAATTATACAAAGATAATATTATTTTATATTAAAAATTTATAATATAATAATATATTGATTTTTTGTCAATAAAAGTTCATAAAATATTTCATTATTTTATATTTAAAATTAGAAGATTTTCTAATTTAACTTAAGTTGAATTTTTGTTTTATAGAATTATACATAATTTCCTTTATTTTCTATTATTAATAAAATTATAAAATTTAATTGTTTTCTTAATTTAAATGATGAAGTGGAAGAATACTATTGGTGAGTTAAATTGTTAATTTTATGTGGCCCCTCTCAATGAAATTTAACCTCAATTTTTATATATTTTCTTAATCAATATTATTTATATGTTATATATATTTAATTACACAAAGAGATTATTATTTTAAATTTAAAAACTCCTAATATAATATTATATCTATTTTTGTTGATATTTTATAAAATATTTCCTTATCTTATATTTAGAATTAGAAGATTTTCTAATCTAATATTAAGTTAATTTTTAATAGAAATTTATAGAAATTTTCCTGATTTTTTGTTGATAAAAGTTTATAGAATATCTTCTTATTTTATGTTAAAATTAGAAGATCTCTTCATTTAATATTAGGTTAATTTTTTCTTTTATAGAAATTTATAGATAGTTTTTTTTGTATTTACTATTATTAATAAAATTATTAAATTTCTGAAATTTCTAAACTTTAACTGATGATGTGAAATAATAATATTGGTTAGTTAAAATTTTAATCTTATGTGAACATCAATGAAATTTGACCTCAATTTTTTTTATATATTTTGTTCATCAATATTTTTTATATGTTATGTATAGTTGATTACATAAAGAGAATATTATTTTCAGTTACAAAAATTTACTAATATAATATTATATTGATTTTTTGTTGATAAAAATTTATAGAATACATTCCTATCTTATATTTAAAACTATAAGATTTCATAATCTAATATTAAGCTGATTTTTTTTTTCATAGAAATTTATAGATTTTTTTTTACTTTTTTATATTATTTTTATTATAATACAATTATAAAATTTAGACAATTTTTTAAATTTAAATGAAGATGTGTAAGAATACTATTGTGAATTTAAAATTTGAATCCTATGTGTAAAATCTCAATGGTATTATCCTCAACTTTTGTATATTGTTTTCACTAATTTTTTTTTTTTTATAAAATTTTATAAAATATTTCCTTATCTTATATCTAAAATCAGAAGATTTCATAATTTAATATTAAGTTGATTTTTTTAGTAAAATTTATAGATAATTTCATTTTCTTATGTATTTTCTATTATTATTACAATTAAATAATTTAGAAAATTTCTTAAATTTTAAATGTTGATGTGAAAAAATACTATTGGTGGCTTAAATTTTTTTAATCATATGTGGACTCTCAATGGCATTTAGTCTCAACTTTTATATATTAATAGATTATTAACATGACTTGTTTAAATGCAGTGCAACGCTGTTAAGGTTATGATTTTATTGGATAAATTGTTTTCTTTGTACAAAATATGTTAGAATAGAAATTTTTAATTTTTTAAATTTATATATTTCGAAAACTTCAAAAAATTCGAAATATACGTATGTATTGATATATTGTGATTTTAATGGATTTTTTTTAACTATGGTATAAGTTGTGTTTGTGTTTTTTGAATTTTGTTGAGTCATTTAAAGGTTTTGGTATGTTTTAGACTTTATCAAATATTCTGGAGTATTTTGAAATAATTGTACTTTGGTAGCTGAGAAGAGCAATTCAGAGTGAAGTTTTGGACCGTGCATTGGTCGATGCAGTATTTGCATCGTTTGATGCAGTCTTTGCATCAGTCGATGGAAGTCACGGTGTGAAGTTTCTTCCGCAAGTTTACAAGAATAAAGAAAAAAGAAGTTTGTCCAAAAGTCCCAGATATTTAAAAAATAACTCTTTTTCGTATTTTTCCTTATATATATGTTTTTAAAATCATTGTTTAGACCTATCCTTTATTCTAAGTATTATTCAGAGAGATTTGTAGTAGAGTTTTGGAGAAAAGAATCAGAACTCCTTCAGAGAGATTTATAACTCTTTACCTATTCTATAGATATCTCTTATGCAATCTTATTCAATCATGTTTATTACTTCGATTTCCCTGTGTGAGTAGTTTACTAGTTAGGGTTAGGGTTTCTCATTAGGGTTTTCCATTAGAGTTTTCATAGACTGTTAGGTTGATTAGTTAATTAAGGATTCTGAAAACTAATTTTTCATCTAGGTTGTGGTATGCTTGATCTAACATGCGAGTTGGATAATTGATCATAAGTTGATTCTCGCAACGAAAGTTGGTTAATTAGCTAGAAAAAACCCTAGGTGAACAAAATACCTATTTTCAAATGAATTTTATTTAGAGATTTTGTAAACGGATAGAACCTAGAATTATTGTATGTTTAGGCTTTGGAATTCGCAAAGAAATATGATATTCTAGGTTGTTAGACATAGATAATTTTAGCAGCAATAGCTTGTTCACTTTATCATTGTGTTTCGAGTTCTAGAACCTAGCAGAATCATGATTAACTGATTTATTTGCATTCCTAATTTCTTGAAAATATCCTGAGCCTGACGTTTTTTCATCTGATCTTAAAACTCGATTTTATTGCTTTTATGTCTTTTAATTACATTTATTTTTTTTAGCTTTATTCGAAAACCAATTAATCTACTGTTTGATTCTTGAATCTTTGTAAAACTCGATCCCTAAGTATTAAAATCGATCTCTTAATTGAGAGAGTAAGCTCTAGGGTATATTGAGCAGATCAATTTTGGCGCCGTTGCCGGTAATTCATTGCAATTGCCATTAGATTAGGTGTAGAATTTTGTATAGAATTTCTTTTTCTGTTTACTTACATAGTTCTTTCTCTTTTTCTCGTTTCCAGGTGTATGCACACTCGCAGAATCAGAAACAACAGAGATCCTCCAGTTTTAAATTTGTTTAATCAAGAGCTGAGAGGGTTATAATGAATGAACCAAAAAAACAAAGAAAACATCAGACATGAGGAGAGTCATCATCAGACATGATGCTGCTGGAGTCTTAGGAGACCAGGAGACCAAAAGGGTCATATATAATGAGACTGAAGCTATAATTGACGAAGAGGGGAATGTCATTGAGTAATCACTTCCTGTGATCAGACAAATTCCCCAAAATGTTGCTGCTGGACAACAACAGGGCGTTGCTGCTGTGCTACCTGATCAAGGGAGGACCTTAGCTGACTTCAACATACCAGATCAGTTAATAGGTCTGTGATTCACCTCCTCCCTTTTAGAGGAATGACTTTGAGCTGAAAGCTGCCTATTACACTCTTGTGGGTCAGCATCTCTTTCACGGTTTTCCTCATGAGCATCCCATGGACCATCTTGAGAAGTTTGAGGATTTGGTGACAAGCATCAAAAGTTAAGTCTTAGAGGACAATCTTTTCTGAAAGATGTTCCAATACTCTCTTGTTAGGGATACAGCTTATTGTCTCAAGTAGTTGCAACTAGGATCTCTCACTACCTGGTTTGACATAAAGATGTATTCAAAATTTATTAAAATAAGGTTTTCGGCAACATGTCAATAAGAATGCCTCCCTCAACAATTTCTTTGATGATGTAAGGTCTGAGGATCTGAGAAAAAAGATCTTTACATTCTCTAAAGGACCTATTTAAGCATTTAAGGCTTCTTAGTTGAGGTTCAGAGCTTATTAGAAGGATTGTCCACACCATGGCTTCAGTGATGTTCAGCTGCTTGGTATCTTCTTCAGAGGCATAGATTGGAGGTATCAGATGGCTTTAGATGCTGCAAGCCAAGGAAACTTCATCACAAAAAGCCCAAAAGAAGCTAAGAGGCTGATTGAGAACTTGATATTTAGTAATAGTACCGAGAATGCAGACTTTGATAGAAAGAGGCTCGTTGGAAACATGGAAGGAGCTCCAAGTGCTGAGGTGAAAGCCAAATTGGATTATATCCACAATTTCCTTGTGGGTAAGAAGCATGTTCAGTTTGCTGCAGAGGTTGAGACATTTGAACCTGAGGAAGAAGATGTGAACTACATTAATGGAGTTGGGTTTCCAGGGCAGAGATATGGCAATCAGCAAGGCTATGGTTCTGCTTACCGGAAGCCTCTTCAGAACAACAACTTCACAAGAACATATGGTTCTTCTTCTTATCAGAAACCTCCTGAATAGAGTAGTAAGATTGAGTCTATGCTGGAACAGGTTCTGGAAGGTCAGACAAAGATGACTGTGAGCTGTAATGGGAAATTGTATGCTTTGTACACTGATATAAATGGGAAGATTGAGTCTTTGGAGACTCATGTGAAGAAGTTGGATATTCAGGTTGCTCAAACTGCTGAATCTGTCTGAAGACAAAAGCTGATTCTTCCAGGCTGGCCTGATACCAACTCAAGGCATCATGCTGGTGCCAGTATGGTCAGATCTGCTGAAAATCTTGTTGAGTCTACAGTTTCTGATAGTAATTTTGGACATTCAGAGTCTGTATCGGTCGATGCAAGTACAAAACTCTGGGTTTTCGAGTGCTAACGAACGAAGATCGACCCAACACGATGCCGAGGGGTCGACGCCAGAGAGCATCAATCGATGCAACCTCAGCATTGATTGATACAATCTCAGCATCGATCGATGCAACCTCATCATCGGTCGATGCACTGAGCGATCCGAGACTTCTCACCCTAATACATCTGAACAGGCTGGGGGAAGTGTGTACAAGCCCAAAGTACTTTTCCCAAAGGGTCCTAGGAAGTCCAAACAGTTGATAGAAGAGGAAAAATGTATAGAGATTATGTATAAGATTCTACTTGAGATTATGTTAGTAGATGCAGCTAAGATGTCACCTCCACTGAAGAGGTATGCAAAGAGGATGGTTCAGAATGGTATAGGTCTTGAGGAAGCCTCCTTGCTTACTAAGGACATCAGTGCAATCTTCTTGAAAAAGATTGTCTCCAGGAATGAGAAGAAGGGGAGAGCCTATGAAGAAGTGAGTGCTATGGTGGAGAGTAGAATTCTAGAGAAGATACCTGGTCCTGGGAACTTTACGCTTAATTTCTTCATCTCCATAGGAAGGTTCACTCATTCTCATTGTGATCTTAGTTCCAGCATCAACATGATGCCCATTCTGTTGCTGTAAGGCTTAGAGTGACTACCTTCAAGTCCACAATGATCTATCTTATCCTTACTGATCGTTCCAAGAGGGTTCCAGAAGGTGTCCTAGTGGATGTTCCACTGAAGATTCGATGATGCATCATTACCACAAGACTGTGGTTTTGAATTATGATCAGGAGCCTTATGATCCTCAACTCCTTGGAAGGTCATTCTTAGCTACAATAAGAACTATCATTAATGTACGAGAAGGTCAGATAGAGCTTGCATTGGGTGATAGAGTCCTGAACTTCAACATGGACAATCTAAGGAGGAAGCCTACAATTGATGATTAAGCCTTTTAGGTAGAGGTTTCAATGGATGAGGATCCAATCACAAAGCAATCAGATGACGTTACTGCTGGTATGTCAAGGTGTTGGATGCTACTGAAATTTCTGAAGAAGCTACTAGGCTTCAGGAAGACGTTTTTCTGTTAGAGATAGAGGCTGCAGAGCTGAGTTGTAGAGAAACTATAGAGATACACGTCACAGACTTTGCATCGGTTGATGCACCACCTTGCGCCGGTCGATGCATCCCACATACCAGACCAGAGACGCATAAAATAAACAATTTTCTGGAGGTTTATAATGCTGTAAGTTTGAGAGTTTCTCTGAAACACCCATCTTCACCTCCTAAACGCCAGACACCTCGGAGAAAACAAAATTATGGACTTCTTTCTCAAAGTTCCAAAACACCTGATATCATCAATCATAAAATTCCATATATTTCACATTTATGCAAGCCACAAGATTCTCATAGAAGGCTTGGTATTTCTTTTGATGATTTTGCAGGAAAATAGAGCAACCCACCCATACATAGATCCCGCCCTGTTGCTATTCCTCGTTTCCTTGGTGATCTCATGCACCTAATGCTAACACACCTCCTTGGATGATGAGATGTTCTTCCCAAAAGCATCCACTAGATCTCTGAGCCTCATCAAATTCGAGCAAATGACGTTAAACAAGCGCTTGGTGGGAGGAAACCCGTTTATAGGTAGGTTTTCTTTTAATTTTCGTTTTTATTTTGAGCAATGACACTAAGGAGCGGACCTTTGTGTCTCCATCAATCACTGCATCGATCGATGCACTCTACGGGTATGTATTCTCGACCTTGTCGTTTGTTATTCATTTTTATTTTGTTTTCTTTCCGATCCTATGGCTATATAAACATTGGTGACATTGTTATTCAAGTATGGGGGAGGTAATTACAAACATTGTGTTTATTTTTGTTGTTTTGAGTCAGTTGTGTCAGTTTTTGTTGTTTTATTGAGTAAAGTTTTGTTGGGAATTATGAGCTTTTCTTGTAACTAACCACTTTGATTACCACTTTAGTGACCATTCTTACAGCTTTTGACAGCAGATTTTACTGATACAAAAACCCAAAGGTGGATTGATCTACCAAT
>KE154168.1:20870-31271 GCA_000411075.1 Sisymbrium irio | reverse complement strand
CTCTTCAATTATGGTCAAAGTGAACTCTTCAGCTCCAAAAATCCGTGTCTAGCATTTGGGCTTGTCATTGAGCTTATAAAATGATGAAAATATCTTCATAATTTCCCAAAACAATAAACCAAATAGGCTAGGTCGAATTGGATTGATACCTTTCAAGTCTTGATAGCAAAATCGGCCTATACTTGAACTGGAGATCACCTAACTTGTAAATTTCATAACTCATTTATCTCAACTCCTTTTGATTTTATTCTTCTCCTATGAGCTTCATAATTGTGTTAAGCACATTCTACAAGTGGTTTCAAGTGTAGAAGCCTCGTGGTTTGAAAGATATCAGTCGAACATTGAATGTATGTCTTTACTGCTTTTCAGGATCATATCAGGTGGTGTATTGAATGTGGTATTTGAGAAAATTTAAGATGATTTGATTTTTAGAGAGTTTTAGGATTCTTTTAGGTGAATTAGGAAATTTGCTATATATTTTATTAAACCACTCCAAAATTCCATCTAAAACCATGTGATTTGAATTTGTCTATTTTTAACTAAAAAAATCCCACCAAATCATTTTTAAATCTTAGTAAATCTCCTAAAATTCATAACTTATAAAATTTCCAATAACAGTGGATTTTAAAATCACAAGCTCAATAACACTATATTTTAATACATGTTTTAAAATTCATTTTGAATAATACTGAATTTGCTATTTTGATACAAATAACCTAAAATCTCTCTAAATCATCAATTGAATACACCCCCCTTATTTGTAAACTTTCATTAAGGAGACTGTATTCAATCATATATTTTATAATGTTTGAACTGACTTATTTTTAAATGAGTTTTTAGATGATTTCAAATGAATTAGGAAATATGTTATGATTTTAATTAAAATACTCTAAAATCTCATTTAAAACCATGAGATTTGAATTTTATTATTTTTAACCAATAAATCCCACCAAAACACCTTCAATCAACACAAATCTTTCTATATTTATTACTTAAAATTCTTTCAATAATAGTGAATTTGAGAGTACATTTTTAAGATCATATATTCAATTACACTAAATTTTAAATGTTATTGTAAAATTCATGTTTTAATAACATGAGATTTTTCATTTTAATATAAATCATCTCAAATTATTTTGATTGAATAGATCACCTTAACAATTTTTAATTTTTATTTCACCAGATGATAAAAAAAAATATGAGACGGCACATAATTCAACATCTAAAGACAAGATAAAATTTAGCGGTCTAATGCTTCTACACGTTGGTACACTAGATTTATTCCTTATATTATATTGCAAGTGTACAACATTGAGATTGTAATATACGAGATTCGAAATTCCATGCGGTTTAAAACAAAGCTAAAATAATCATGGTTTGTTTGTTGTTTTGTAACTAGTAACTTAAACGATTAACGATTGAAATCAATATTAAACAAGCACTAGACTAAGACAATTTGCAGGAATCAAAGGAGTAACCGAAGGACTATTCAGACACAAGTTAAGCACAATCTAGAACTCAAACATAATCGTATATTAACCCATTGTCGTGACCATAATAACTTTTTCTAACAACCTAACATCCTAATTTTCGTTGAATCTAGGAAATGATAAACAAGCATTCATTTAACATGTACAATCTACCTTAGCATCAACTGTCGTTGGTTAAGGATAGATTGCTCACCAATGCCTCTTCTAGCAACCTATAACACTTTTGGTGAATAAGCTAACCTAAAATCGCAGATTTAGTGATCAATTCAACCTAAGCATTAAGTCTAGTAATGGTGAAGATATAAACGATCAAACCGTTTCTGCATTCAGTTAACTAACTCATAAATCCCCTTGAAAAGCCTTAATCTAGCGGGACTACTCATACATGGAAGAGAAGCAATCAACAAATGATGAAAAAGAATTCATTGGATAAACCAAAAACAGCAATAGGGTTCAGAATTTTTCTCATAATGTTGTAGAGATTCTTCTCGCAAATCTTACAAAGGATGAATCCAAGTAGTTTCAAAGTCTCAAATCTAAGAACTGAAATGTAAGCGTGATATGATAGAAGAGAACGGTTTGTCCTCTTTATTCCACGTCCACAAACTAGGTAAAATGAGTTTCTCAAGTGATCGGAGCAAATGCTTCGGTCTGGGATCAGGTGTTCCGGAACGTCGAACTCTGGAGCATGTGTTTCGTTGTCTAAACTGGTCTTTTCAACTCGGTTTTAACTCCATTTCGCCCCAAGTGCTCCAGTTGCTATCTTTACCTCCTAAACTTCCTAGAATGACCTGAAAAATACTCAAAAGTCTCCAAAAACAATTAGAAAGCAAGGATCATAATGAGTTAAAATCGCAACATATCACATGTCACGCAGTTAGTTCTATTCAAATTAGAAGACCATGACATTTTATGCATTTATTTACAGTACCTCATTCCTCTCCTCTCTCAGCTTCTCTGCCAAACTCTGCAAGTTGCTCAATCAAGAGAGACAATTTGCAGCACAGTTCTGGAAGAAAAGAAATGTAACCCTAAGTGCTAATTCCTATCTTTGGATTAAGAACTTAATTTGGATTATGATGAGCTGGGCTTAGATTATAAAACCTAATTTTTGACCTGTTAGTATATAGGATTTGGACTGGATTTTGGGCTTTTATCGGGTTCGACTTTTCATAGTTCGATAACCCGGTTGCGATCCAAAACCTATCCGGTTTTCATGTAATATTTTCGATTCATTAAACCCTTTCTCGTTTCTTTATTTATTTTCCTTTAAAACACTAATAAAATGCTATTTTTTTAAAAAACGAAATGATAGATTATTGTAGTGTAGAGAGGGATTTATGAGATTTAAATCTCATTTAAAGTGATTTGTGTTTAATGTATTTTTAGATGATTTTAAGTGAATAAGGAAAATTGTTATTTTAAATCAAAATAATAAATTCCATCTAAAATCATGTAATTTAAATTTTAATATTTTTAACTAAAATGTTTTACCAAAACATCTTCAAATTACCACAAATTTTTTAAAATGTATTACTTCAAAATATTTCAAATAAAAGTAGATTTGAGAATACATTTAAAATTACAAGTTTAATAACAGTAGATGATAAATGATATTTAAAATATTATGTTTGAATAAATAGAGATTTATTATTTTATTACAAATCATCTCAAGTTCTTGATTAAATACATGTCTCCTAACATGTTTTAATATTTATTTCGTTAGATGATAAAAAAAAACAATTATAGGACGGCACGTAGTTCAACTATCTAAAGACCATATAACATTTAGTGGTCCAATGCTTCTACACGTCACGCAGTTCGTTCTATTCAAACAAAAAGATCATGACGTTTTAGGCATTTATCTACAGTACCCATTTCCTCTCTCTCTCTCAGCTTCTCTGCCCAACTCTGCAAGTTGCTCAATCAAGAGAGACAATTCGCAGTAAAATTCTGGAAGAAAAGAAACGCAACCCTAATGCTAATTCCAATCCCTGAAACTCTTTTGGTTTCTCTCTTACACCCAAAAATCTGAATCTTGTCTGAATCAAATAGCAAAAAAAGCTTAGATTCGTTTTGAAAAGAGAAGAGAAATGTCTTCGAATTCGACAGGTAGAAGAAGTAGCTCTTCTACTCGATCAAGATATAGCAACTCTCGAGTTACTTCGCAAGTTCTTGCTGATGCAAAGCTCCATGGAAACTTCGAAGAATCAGAGCGTTTATTCGACTATTCAGCTTCAATTAACTTGAACATGCCCACTTCCTCTTACGACATTCCTTCTTCTTTAGCTGTCTCAGCTTACTTACAGAAGATTCAGAGAGGGATGTTGATTCAGCCCTTTGGTTGTTTACTCGTTGTTGATGAGAAAACACTTAAAGTCATCACCTTTAGTGAAAACACACAAGATATGTTGGGTTTGACTCCACATATTGTGCCAAGTATGGAGCAAAGAGACGCTTTGAGTATTGGAACAGATGTGCAGTCACTGTTTCAGTCTCCAGGCTCTTCTGCGTTGCAGAAAGCTGTTGACTTTGGTGAGATTAGTATTCTTAATCCCATCACGCTTCATTGCAGGACTTCAGGTAAACCTTTTTATGGGATTCTGCATCGTATTGAAGAAGGTCTTGTTATTGATTTAGAGCCAGTGTGTCCTGATGAGGTGCCAGTTACTGCTGCTGGTGCTTTGAAGTCGTATAAGCTTGCTGCTAAATCGATTTCGAGATTGCAGGCATTGCCTAGTGGAAACATGTCGTCGCTTTGTGATGCTTTGGTCAAGGAAGTTAGTGAATTAACTGGTTATGATAGGGTGATGGTTTATAAGTTTCATGAAGATGGGCATGGGGAAGTGATAGCTGAGTGCTGTAAGGTAGATTTGGAACCTTATCTTGGGTTGCATTACTCCGCTACTGATATACCACAGGCTTCTAGATTTCTGTTTATGAGAAACAAGGTTAGGATGATTTGTGATTGTTCAGCTGTTCCTGTTAAAGTTATTCAGGACAAGAGTCTCTCCCAGCCAATTAGTCTCTCTGGATCTACTTTGAGAGCTCCTCATGGCTGTCATGCACAGTATATGAGTAATATGGGTTCCGTGGCATCTCTTGTTATGTCTGTAACAATCAATGGTAGTGATAGTGATGAGATGAACAAAGATTTACAGACAGGCAGAACCTTATGGGGCTTAGTGGTTTGTCATCATGCAAGTCCTAGGGTCGTCCCGTTTCCTTTGAGATATGCTTGTGAATTATTGACTCAGGTGTTTGGCGTGCAGATCAACAAGGAAGCGGAATCAGCTCTTCTTTTGAAAGAGAAGCGTATTCTGAAAACTCAGAGTGTGCTATGTGACATGCTTTTTCGCAATGCACCTATAGGTATAGTTACTCAATCTCCAAATATAATGGATCTTGTTAAATGTAATGGAGCAGCTCTTTACTACGGAGAGAAGCTCTGGGCTCTAGGGGTGACTCCCACGGAGACACAAATTAGAGATATAATCGATTGGCTCCTCAAAGTTCATGGAGGTAACAGTGGCTTTACCACTGAAAGTCTAATGGAGTCTGGCTATCCGGATGCTTCTGTTCTCGGGGAGTCGATCTGTGGAATGGCTGCCGTGTATATAACCGAAAAGGATTTCCTTTTCTGGTTCCGGTCTGGCACTGCAAAACAGATCAAGTGGGGTGGCGCAAGACATGATCCTAATGACAGAGATGGTAAAAGGATGCATCCAAGATCCTCGTTCAAGGCTTTTATGGAAATAGTCAGGTGGAAAAGTATGCCGTGGGATGACATGGAAATGGATGCAATCAATTCTCTGCAGCTGATAATAAAAGGCTCATTGCAAGAGGAGCATCCAAAGACTGTTGTGAATGTCCCAGTTGTGGATAATAGAATTCAGAAGGTGGATGAAATGTGTGTGATTGTGAACGAAATGGTGCGGTTGATTGATACAGCCGCTGTTCCTATCTTTGCGGTTGATGCCTCTGGTGTTATTAACGGCTGGAATTCAAAAGCGGCTGAGGTAACTGGATTGGCTGTTGAACAAGCGATAGGCAAACCTGTATTAGATCTAGTCGAGGAAGATTCTGCAATAACCGTTAAAAACATGTTAACATTGGCTCTCCAAGGTCAGTATGTGGAAGCAAATGTCTGTTTGTGTTGTTTCTGGCTCCCTGTTATATTTTAGTTTTCAATCTTTTCTGACTGGTTTTGCAGATTTTCATCTGTGCCTTGTGTTCATAATACATAGGTAGCGAAGAACGTGGCGCTGAGATCAGGATCAGAGCATTTGGTCCTAAAAGGAAAAGCAGTCCAGTTGAATTAGTCGTCAACACTTGCTGTAGCAGAGATACATCGAATAATGTTCTTGGTGTGTGCTTCATTGGACAAGATGTTACAGGCCAGAAGAAACTGATTGAGAAGTACAGCCGCGTGCAAGGAGACTACGCCAGAATCATGTCGAGCCCTTCGACACTAATCCCACCAATCTTTATGACCAATGAGAATGGGTTATGCTCAGAGTGGAACGACGCGATGCAGAAGCTCACTGGGATAAAGAGAGAAGAAGCTGTCAATAAAATGCTTCTCGGAGAGGTTTTCACCTCAAACGGTTCTTGTTGCCGCCTTAAAGACCATGACACGTTAACTAAACTCAGAATAGCCTTAAATGCTGTGAGTGCTGGCCAAAATAACATAGAGAAGCTTTCATTTGGCTTCTACCATCGTGATGGTAGCTTCATAGAGGCATTGCTTTCTGCAAATAAAAGGACTGATATTGAGGGAAAAGTTACCGGGGTTTTATGCTTTTTGCAAGTACCTAGTCCGGAACTCCAATATGCTCTACAGATTCAGCGAATATCAGAGCAGGCAATGGCTTGCACCCACAACAAACTGGCATATCTCCGCCAAGAAGTGAAGAATCCAGAAAAAGCAATATTCTTCCTTCAAGATTTGCTACATTCATCTGGATTAAACGAAGAGCAAAGGCNCGAATAATGTTCTTGGTGTGTGCTTCATTGGACAAGATGTTACAGGCCAGAAGAAACTGATTGAGAAGTACAGCCGCGTGCAAGGAGACTACGCCAGAATCATGTCGAGCCCTTCGACACTAATCCCACCAATCTTTATGACCAATGAGAATGGGTTATGCTCAGAGTGGAACGACGCGATGCAGAAGCTCACTGGGATAAAGAGAGAAGAAGCTGTCAATAAAATGCTTCTCGGAGAGGTTTTCACCTCAAACGGTTCTTGTTGCCGCCTTAAAGACCATGACACGTTAACTAAACTCAGAATAGCCTTAAATGCTGTGAGTGCTGGCCAAAATAACATAGAGAAGCTTTCATTTGGCTTCTACCATCGTGATGGTAGCTTCATAGAGGCATTGCTTTCTGCAAATAAAAGGACTGATATTGAGGGAAAAGTTACCGGGGTTTTATGCTTTTTGCAAGTACCTAGTCCGGAACTCCAATATGCTCTACAGATTCAGCGAATATCAGAGCAGGCAATGGCTTGCACCCACAACAAACTGGCATATCTCCGCCAAGAAGTGAAGAATCCAGAAAAAGCAATATTCTTCCTTCAAGATTTGCTACATTCATCTGGATTAAACGAAGAGCAAAGGCAGCTCATGAGTACAAGCATTTCATGCAGGGAGCAGTTAGCCAAAATCATAAAGGATTCAGACATAGAGGGAATCGAAGAAGGGTACTACTGAAACCTGGTTCTTCTTTTGTATGATGGATTTGTATACTAATTCTTAGATCTTCCGTTCTAATCCTGTTGTTTTTGTTTGTTTGTTTATGGCTTTAAATCAGCTATGTGCAACTGGGTTGTAGCGAATTCTGCCTTGAGGAATCTTTGGAAACGGTTGTCAAACAAGTGATGGAGCTGAGCATAGAACGTAAAGTGCAGATTATTTGTGATTATCCTCAAGAAGTTTCGTCAATGAGACTGTATGGAGATTCCCTAAGGCTTCAGCAAATCCTCTCAGAGACACTGTCAAGCAGCATACGGTTCACGCCTGCATTTAAGGGATTGTGTGTATCATTCAAGGTAATGGCACGGATAGAAGCTATAGGGAAAAGAATGAAGAGAGTCGAGTTAGAGTTCAGGATAATTCACCCGGCACCGGGACTTCCTGATGATTTGGTAAGAGAGATGTTTCAGCCTTTGAGGAAAGATACATCAAGGGAAGGTTTGGGACTCCACATGACACAGAAGCTGGTGAAACTCATGGAGAGAGGAACGTTGAGATACTTGAGAGAGTCTGAAATGGCAGCTTTTCTGATCATCACAGAATTTCCCTTGATTTGAATGCAAGTCTTCAAGGTTTTAATTAATTAATTAATAACATAATAAGTGAATAAAAGTTGTGTTTTCAGTAACTACAGCATAAATATAAGACGAAGTCAATTTAATATATATATTGTCAATTTATCAATGTTTTCACATAAATCATAAATGTAGGTTATTTCCAATTCTACTGTCTGGTGAAGGGAAGTTCTATTCAAACAATTGATGATGCGTAAGGGTAGGGAATGATACATGTTTCAATCTTACTAAGGATATGAAAGCAATAAGTCCCGACGATGGATAAAATTGGAGTTAAAGCTTCACCGGCAGTTAGTATGTAGCAGAGGTATTTTGCCAAGGAGAAGAAGGCGTTCTTAAAAGCTCCGGTGGTGGTGACTAAAGCTCCAGTACAAGATTGGCGGTGCTGAAGACGATGGTGGTGATGAGGTGTCCAAGAGAAGTAATTAAAAGGCAATGTGTTCTTTTCAGATAAGCTTTTACACACATGTGTGTGCTAAATTATTGTTTTTTGTATGTTTGGCAAATATTGGTGTATCATCTCAACTTTTACCCTTTAAATTTTTAATGAAATATTCACAAAAAAAATAATTTAAATTTGATAGTCTCATAAATATTGACAAAAAAAAAACAAATTTCGAATAAACAAACTTAAATTTTAAGACACAGATAAATTTCGAATTTATAACAAAACTTAAACGATCAATAAAATCGAGTTATGGAAAAATTTAGAAATCACTCCGACAAATAACAATTAAGTTTATATAATATTAATAGTTAAAGTTATGAGAGTTCACTGAACCTGCTTTCTTATGAGTTTTATAATAAAAAAATATTGACACTACATTAGATATTTTAGGAATATACTTATTTGTCCAAATCTGCATATTCAACCAAACCTATCAAGAAAAAGTGACAACAGACCCGAATCCTTTTCTTTTAATAATCTCATCTCTTTATTATTTTATTTCAAAATATTCATAAGCGTCGAATCTCTGCAAAAATCAGTCCACCTAAAAACAATCTCATTGATTTACTTCAACCATCACCTAAATCCGTTTTAACATTAGTATCTGTTGAATATAATTTTTAGAAACCGTTTTCAGATTATTCTCTTCCAAATCGTTCAATTTTTTGTCATAATTTCTAATCGTGTGGAATTTTGTAGTTCTGAAACTAACATCGGATTCAAGATGACGAGACGAATCCGACGATACTAAGATTGGCCGCAGTAGAGCCACGACCCACCCTTGCACCCTCTCAGAAGTCGATAAGTAAATTTCACGCGATGTTACCGTCGCCAGTAAATCTCAGACAGATGTTACAACACTACAAGAAAATATTTGATATGGAAGTTCTAGTTTGTGGCATATCGTTCTCTATAAAAAATGAGACAGATGTTATAACACTACAAAAAACATTTAATTTTTGATAATTTAATTATCAGAACTAACCATGATAAAAAAAATTAGTCAAAATATTTTGACCAAACCATTTTGTTGAAAATTGGTCAAAATTTTATGGCCATTTTTTTATCATATAATATGGATGTAAGAAAAATCCTTTTAACTAAATAAAAAATCCCAAGTTGGTCTAAAATTCTCGAACAATTATCAATTAATATTAATATAATCGTTAATAACTGACTAAAATTAATTTAAATTGGTAGAAACAATAACCATATTTCGACGAATAAAATAATAATTTCTAACAATATTTTTAAACAACAACTTTTGGTAAAAACTTATTGACCAATTATGTACTATATAGCCGTTCAATGTTTGTAACTATTTAAAATTGATCAGAAATTTTTTGACCTGACCAATTATGTAGCCGTGCATTTTGGTCAGAAAATGATCATAAATTATTGACTAATTGCCGACTAATTTTGTAGCTGTTGCAATTTGTAAAAATAGTCATAAACTGATCAATGTTGTAATAAGAAGAAAATAAGAGAAGAAGAGATGAATTTGTCTCTATTGCAATTAGTCAATGTCCCTCTATATAGAGAATACAATAGGAATACAAGAAATAAAATCTAATGGGTCTAAACATTATATGAACATGTACAATATATTTAACACTCGCTTTTAGATGTCCATTACAATAAAAATAACTAGTAATATACATACATGTTTTCTCATTAAAAAATTCACCAGGAAAATCCAATAGGGAAAAACCATGGTTAAAGGAAAAAGAGTTCAATGCACAATTATTTCCCTTCATGAGTACATACGTCGAGATCTCTGAGACGAAGCAATCCAATACAGTGAACTAACTTCTTAAAAGTATTAATAGGTAGTGTCTTGGTGAATATGTCTTGCCAAATCTCCACTTGAATAAATTTGTAGAACACGAACATTGCCATTTTTCTGTAGCATGTTGGTCTTGATGATGATTCATCTTGATCATTTTCTCAGACTGTCTTGATATACAGTAAAAACTTTGGAGAAGTGATAAGACTTTTATTATTTGTATTATGTCATTGTCTTTTGGGAGTCTATATTTTACATGTTCTTTACTGCCTTATTAAAACTTTTTCAAGGAAAAAACTCAGTGGGATAAAAACCATGAGAACAAAAAAGAGTACAGCCACATACATTA
>KE154164.1:50009-67782 GCA_000411075.1 Sisymbrium irio | reverse complement strand
AAAAATAATATATTGCATCTGAAGTTAGAATAAGTAAATTTTAGAAATTTCGACATGCTCTTTTGTGGGTTTGACAAACTCGGTTCATATTGAAAGACTTTTGGGGGTTTACACAATCTGTTTATGATTACTATCTTCTTGGGTCTGATCATAAAAGTACCACTCTCATTTACATAATTTTAAATAATATTCCTACCGTTTTATAAAAAGTGTGAGGTTTAGAGATTTTTTTTTGTTTATTTTAAAGTATCATTTTTAATTTTCAGTATAAAATTTAATAAATTTATAATTTTATGATTATTTATATTTTATATTTTATATTTTTTTATTGTTACTCGAATTGTATTTAGGTAAATAGTTGAAGATATTTTTTTTAAAGAAAACTAACAAATTAAATATGTATTGTTTTTTTACTCAAAGAAATTTTATTGATTATTATGATAGTGATCCTCATGAATGAAGGAATGTATCTAAAGAAATTGGAACATAAAAGTGATATAAAGTCATTAAATTAGTTACAACAAAATAGATAGAGAAAAGATAGAAAATATAAAGTTTTTTGAAGGCAAATGACAACTTCTTAATAATTATCTTTAATGAATTTATATATTTCCCATGAATTAAAATTTGAATTTATCCTATACTCAAAATGTTGAATTGATATAAACTAAAAATAATATATTGCATCAGAAGTTAAAATAAATAAATTTTTGAAAAATCAAAGATTATTAAATAGACACAAAAAATAAAAGATAAAATCTACAATCTTTTTAAATTTAGAAACTAACATAAATTTTAATTCATTAAATTAAAAATTAAAAATAAGAAGAACATTTTAAAAATATTAAGTTTGGAGGCACATAATGTAAAAAAAAAAGTGTTAAAGATTTACATAGTAAATTTTAAATTTGAGATTAATAAATATTTAAGTTATTAAGTGTAAAATTGAAAATAAATAGAGAAACCCTTACAATTCAAACAATCATAAAATAAAGAGTTTGTAACTACCTTACCTGCCGATATCCATCAACTTTCTTTGCGTGTTTAAGGGACAATTTTTCTTTTTACTTTCAATAACTCTGGCAGAAGATTCAGTTCCCTCACCACCGTCCCCACCATCAACTTCCCCTCCCCCTAGGTGTTCGACTACAGACTCAATAATAACTATTTGAAATGCCTAGAAAAAGCTTTGAATTGCTATTCGTCGTACATGTATATCCTTTTCTTTCAAAGAGTTCATAATCCTATCAAACGAGAGGCGCTCCCATGGATATGCTGGGAAAGTATTTATGTCCTCCACCACTTTAGCATACTCCTCCACGATTTTACATTTCGGGTAGTGTATAGTGGGCAAAAGAATGCCATCCACGAGGACCAAATAAGCTAGCCGAAATCTAATAAGTGATCTTCTACCATTTTCTTCTTCAGCATGTACAACACTCGTTCGGCTGTTACTTCTTTCTCCGTCCTAAGAAGATTCTGCAAATACAACACTCTTTCAGAAGAGTACCCTTTTTCTTTTTCTCTTTTCTTTAGTTGGCGGGTATTTTCCGCAAGGGAGACCGGTAACAATCTTAAATTCTCGGAGAGAAAACCTTACTGCTTTTTTCCGGTAAATAAACCCCACATCGCATTCTCCTTCCTAATTTTCAACTGCCTATAGAGTAGGAACAATGCAAAACTCCCGGACCGTGAAGGTTTATCCGGAAGATCAGTTAACCCTTCATTGATAATTCCCATAATAATGATACATCTTCTTCCTCAAGCGCATCAACGAGAACACAGACAATTTTATTCTTCTGATAGACACTTACTCTTTCCCCTCTAGGTTCCTTCCCCACCACGAGCACCTTCTGAGGAAGCCTTAAATCCTCCATCTGAATTAGCATAAAAACCAAACAATAATAATAAATTACAGTTTTTGTACTAATTTTTCAGTCTATATCGACTTAATTTACGAATCTTGCCAACAAAATCGATGAAGTTTCGACTAGCCCTTATTAATAGTTGTTGGAAACCAGAAATTACGGTTTTGAGGCCGGAGAAATCAAAAATAACTCCAATTTTTCCAACTTAAGGACAAAAATGGGGAGTTGCAGAGATTTAAAAACCAGTTCTATGTTCGCAGTTATGGCGAGATGAAAGGATGACAAAGCAAATTTTATTTTTAATAGATAATAAAGCGGTTATGTGTTTTCAGATAAGATAAACTTTGGTTGTCTCCCCTTAACTTTCTCTCTCTAACACAGCCTTTTAGTGATGGATACCAGTATTTTGTACAAATTTTTTTAAAAAAAGGTGAGATATTTTGGCAGATATTCTGACACACAAACAATAACGACTCGTAAAACCATTAGTTCATGAGAGTAGAATTATTGGGAAATTCTCTCAAAGTTTCTAAAAAAAAAATTATGATTGTGTGTCAGAGGAGTGAACTCATGAACTTCAACCCAACCCAACTCTAGTTCCAATTAAACTCATGAACCCATGAACCAATTAAAATTATGAACCCATTTTGGAGAACTCATGAACCAATTAAAATTATGATTGTGTGTCAGAGGAGTGAACTCATGAATAACTCTAGTTCCAATTAAACTCGAAAAATTATTATTTCTACATATCATCATAAGATCTCATGAACTAACTTCATATATAAGTGATTTCAACCCAAATCAAGAGGAGTGTTGAGTCATGTAGTCTCATGGTTTTAGGATGAAATAAGAATATTGAACTGTGTCAGCGAAGATGATTATAGTAATATCATGTTTTTTGGAATATAATGATGAATTTTGCAGATTTAAAAGAACTGGTTCGATTATTTATGTTACTAAAATGTATTTATTTTTTATAGAATATTTATAATTCAGAGGACTCAATAACAGATGAATTGGTTATATGGATTTGCAACTATTCACATGTAACTATTTCATTGATAAAGTCGAAAAGACTCCTATATAGAAAAAGACTAAATTACGTTGCGTGTTTGGAAACTAAATTAGTTCCGACAAAAAGCTGCACAAATAGTCGAGCAGAAAATTATTTGATATCCACATTTTTTATATTTTCCAATTATGAGGGTATAAAACTAACACATATTTACAATCGACCCAAAAAGTGTGTGTTTTTTTGAATTAATTATATTATATCATCGCAGCTTTTTGTATTTCCTGCAATTGAGTCAAAAACTTCACCGGAGGCATTTGCCGAAACTGACACTATTGAGAGGTTTCATTGTGATAGATTTAGTGGAGATTATAACGCCTTTCTCGTTCTTCTCTATATTACCAAATGGAGAACGAAGATTTGGATCTACCGCATAGGATTCTCGCGGGAGGCCAAAAAGTTCTCGGTGAACGCGTCAACACGTACCATAAAGTGAACCTAAGCGGGATGATCAAAAACAGTCTAGAGCCGTCAGAGATTGAGTTCATTGGAAGGACACAGTTTGGTAAACATCTCGAGATGCATATGAAACTGTCGTGGTCTGAGGCTTTCGGCCTGGAAATGTTATCAAGGCAATTAAAAGTCAAGAAGCCTAACGAGATCTGGTTTTTGTTTGCTGGAACTCCAACTAGATTCTCCCTTAGAGAGTTTAAGATTGTCACGGGTCTAAAGTGGGAGATACCCTCCGTCATAGAAGAAGAAAAGGACCTGTTGTTTGATATTTAGGTATGGGGGGTGAATGTGTTAACGAATTCATGTCATTATATCTTAAACGTAGAATGAGGGTTCAGTAATATATGCATGGAAATATTAAAAGTTAACTACATATCAGGAGAATTTTGGATTGTTTGTTATTTCAGTTTTGGGATAACCAAGACTCGTTAATTGTGTTTACATATTAAATTTAACAGTTAGCGCAGATACTGACCAAGGTAAACGTATGTGTTTCAATAAATATTCCTTGTTAACAGACAATAGTTATTGTTAAATGTTAACATTCCTTTACATTACCATATATTACTTGATGCAATTGAAAATATTGCACCAAAGTAAAAATACTTACAATTACAATACAATTGGTATTATTACTCAATAATTATTTTATATCAAAGTTCTTATCCGTTAAAACAGTTATTTATATCTGATAATAACTCGGTAATTAATTGTTTACACGTTAAATTTAACAGTTATTACAGATACCGACCAAAGTAAACGTTCGTGTTTCAATATATATATCTTGTTAACAGACAATAGCTTATTGTTAAATGTTAACATATCTTTACATTACCATATATTACTTAATTATTGCAATTGAAAAATATTGCACTAAAGTGAAAATACTTGCAAATACGATGCAATTGGTATTATTGCTCATTGATTATTTTATCAAGCCAAATAAATTATATATCAAACTATTATCCGTTAAAACAGTTATTTCTATCTGATAACAATTTGGTAGTTAACTTTTAACTGTTAACATGTTAAATTTAACAGTTATTACAGATACCAACCAACATAAATGTATGTGTTTCAATATATATTCCTTGTTAACTGATACTAGCTTGTGTTAAATGTTAACATACCTTTAAATTACTATATATTACTTATTTAATGCAATTGAAAATATTGCACCAAAGTGAAAATATTTACAATTACGATTCAATTGGTATTATTGCTCAATAACTATTTCACCAAGCCAAATAAATTGTATATCAAAATTATTATCCGTTAAAAAAATTATTCCTATCTGATAACAACTCGGTAGTTAACTGTTGATACGTTAAATTTAACAGTTATCGCAGATACTGAAGTTAACTGTAAATAGTTTTATAGTAACGGGTATAGAAATTAATCGACCAAGCTAAATGGCCGTGTTTTAATATATAGTTATTGATAGTTTTTAGAGTTTTTATTACACTTTCATGTAACTACATAAGTTAAACGGATAGATCACCATATAATAAACCATATAATAAACCGTATACACTTCAATACTATATAATTAACATCGTTTGCATTTTTTATGAGTGATTCGCTAAAATTCATGCTGAAATTTATAAACAAAATAGTTAACATCTAATATCTGCATAAAGCCAATTTAAACTTTTGAAAGATTTTTTATGGTAAAATAGTTTTGGCTTCGCATAGGAAATAATCATTAGTAGCCGCCTACATGACATAATTCATTATAGGGTTGTTTTTGGCAGACAAAACCGATGAAATATATATATATCTTGATCTAAGTACAATTTATATGGATATTATATCCTAATAAACTGGTCAACTGAAGGCATCCACCCTCATCACTCTTTTTTATATCACCTGTCTCCAGAAAAAAAAAAAAGTAGAGCTAACAGCATTTAAAATGAAATAATTTAAAATTTGCGATCTTAAAAAGTCATTTTTATGACCAAAAATAATTTATAGAAAATTATGTACCGACTATGAAACAAAGATGAAACCCTTGGACGGAGAAAAGATGTAAGGAGTAAGTACCCAGTAACAATGGCCATCGAAACATTATAATTTGACAGTTCTTGTTATTTATTAAGTTAAAGTTTAGAAAAGATCTTTCACAAATTAATTTAAAAACACCCGAAGGGTTTTTGACGATTGACTTTATGTAAGGTCACATTATATTTTCTGGTCACATTGTGTAAGGTCACATTATTCTTTTGGACTCTATTGGGTAAAAAAGTTAATTTTGACTATTATACTTTATAAAATCATAATGATATAGTGAAAATGGTTCAATTTGGATAACCTTTTAAATGATAAAGAAACCTGATATAGAGCCAAAAATGGGCATGATAAGTGACGGGCTAACGAGTTAATATTTTTAGTCTTGTTTATATAGTTTTTGTTTTAGGTCAGCGATTATAATGACTAACAGGTTGATTTTTGCCTCTTATCTGCTATTATTTTAAGTGACTGAATCGATAAAGCACCTTCGTTTCATAACGGAGAAATATACCAACTTGTCAATATGCAGTCTGGTACAATGTATATTTTTGTCAACCAACTTGTCTGTATGTCGATTACTCATTTATTGATTTTTTCATGTTGATTTTAAAATATTTCTTAATAAATTAAAGTCAAATATATTTATTATAACTAATCTAAATATCACCAAATAAAGTTGGGTATTTAGCAACCATAACCATAAGAAAAATATAATTCACTATCTGAACAAAGAAAAAAAACCTATACTAGTCTCTATATAACCAAAAAGTTAGTAATTAATAACGTAGCTATGATAAATTTAAAATTAAATGGATAACAATTATATTATATTTTAGAAACAATTATATGCCTAGAATCAGTTTTTTTTTATTTATACTAAAAAACTCATCTTATTTTTATAGTCTTTTCTGTTTTAAAAAAAAGTTCACGTCATATACATAAACTAAAATTTAAATCAACTAAGTAATATAATGTACAAATAAATTATATATTACATAATTTTTTGTAAAATTTACTCTATATAGAAAGCGAGTTCACTTCGTTCTATATATTTGTATCAATCAAACAGTAAACCTCATTTTCATGCACTTATTAATTTTACGACAAACATCTACTCTCATTTTATTTTCATGTTTAGAAACAGTGATATAAACTTTGAAGATAAGGTACAACTTTTTTTGTAACTCCGAAACATCTTACTACTACTACTACCACAAATGATATTGTTGTTCTTGAAAATGAAAGTTTATGGTTGACAAAAAAAAAGTACTTGTGTTGTATTCCAGTGAGAACAACGAATGTATAACAAAACCCCAGTCCAAAAGAGGTTGGGCCTTATATTTGGTTAAATAAAACATTTCGACCCAATTAACTAAAAGTTGGATCAACAAAAAAACTCATCCTCTTCCCTACTAATCCATCACCACAAGGTCCACAACTATCATAATACATAAGCACTTACACTATACATTAATATGTATCCCAAGACACAATATTGAATATACATTAATACATAATGGTCGTTTGGTTTACATACAAATATACTTTTAAACCTAGATCATAAAAAGTCTTGAGATTTGGTTGGTTTCTTAAGCCTCTGTTCATCAATGGTTATTTCTGCGTTTAGGTTGTTATTTCTGCGTTTACGAAGATAATTTTTTTGTTAAAAGTTAAGATCTCTTTATCATACACATTTATGAAGAACACCGAACATGCAAACAGTACACAAAAGAAACTAAAAACGACGAGGGAGAACAAAAAAAGAGAGATTCGTTAAATCTCTTTTTGTACACCTAAAACTCAACACAACCAAAAAAGATCTAAGACCAGCAAAAAAAAACACCATTCTTCATTTCACTCACTACACACGAGTCCGAGCTCAATCTTACACGTATCCTCATCATCGCACGTGCCACACCTCTCCAACTTCCTTTTTTTAATAGGCACCACCACGTGACCCCCACGTGCCATAGGCGGCTCCAACCCCAAAGTCAGCTCAAGCCCGAGCCAACTCGGTTCCTCCGTCGTCGTCTCCTCCGACGAAACCATACTTCCTTCATCCTTCACCACCGCAGACTCGTGGCTCAGCGAAGACTCATGACTCAGCGAAGACCTCACGTTTCTCCCTTCTTTGCATGCACCACGGCTCGACCGACACCGACTCTTAACAGCGTTCTCGTCTCTCGACACGTGCCTTATGTCAAAGTGCTTGTTGTTGTTAAAAGGAGGAGCTTGACCTGTAACCGCCACGTCGCATGCGATTGGAGTTACCGGAGAGCCTCTCATCACCGCCTCTACAGCCGCTTGACAAAGATGCCAGTTTCCGGACCATAATAATCCGACGGATCCGTAAATCGGATTCAGAATCCTCCCACATGCTTCATACAACAATGACCTAAATATCGCTGCAAAAAAAAAAAAACTATTTTTCAGCTGCATGTATAAAAGAAAACAAAACAAAGTCTTCAGTTTTGACATTTTTCTCTTTATTCTTTTATTCAAATTTGTCCTAGTATATATATATTTTTTAAAGTAATATGGTTTCACATTCCAAAAAGAAAAAAAGAGAGGAGGATCCATTAGTAGATGCATGATAGAGAGAGAAAAACAGAGTGATATATTTCAGATGAGTCATTATCAGTTTGCATGTAGAGGAGAGAGAAAAAAAAACAGTTTCCTCTAATAGAAAACGGGGAATGATCTGTTGCATGATAGAGTAGATTTAACTGATTTACCAGGACGGAGGTGATCGGGACCAGCGTTGAGGAGGTTCATTAAGCCGGCACGACCGTAGAATTTTGCGAGGAAGACGGTGGCGTTGGCTTGAGATTCAGCGGATTTGATCCATTGGAGACAAGGTCTTATGCTACAGTTTTCACTGCAGCCTTTTCGAAGAACTCGACATCCGTTACAGCTCATACGCATTTTTTTTTTTGAAGGATGATTAGATCAGAAAGAAGGTTATTTTCTTGGGGTTAGAGGAAAGTACCGTACGGTCCTGAATGATCTTCGAAGAAAGGAGAGGTATTTAATAGAGAAACGAAGCAGCTGGGGTTTGGTCGGGCTCGGAAAGATCATTAAACAAAGGACGGACTTTATTTTTTTCCCAATGTTTTGACGTGTAGTGTATTTTTCTTTAGATGAATTTCGTAAGTGACAAAAATATATGAATTCCTTAATTGGCTTTGCGTTTCTTATGAGTATATTTTATAAATGTCTTAATTTGCGTAATTGACAATTTGGTAGGTCGGTATTAGTGATTTGAAATTTTATCATATTATTTTATTGACTACATTTTATAAGAACAGTTTTAGACGGATATAACATCAATTAACACGTTATATGATCATGTAGAATCGTAAGATAATAATCGCAGAAAAATATAACTTAATTAATTGGATATTTACTTTTAAAAGAATATGTTGTAGAAATAATTTGTTCTACAATATTGAAATCACACAAAGCCTATTGTCACTTTTCTTTTTTTCCCTTCATCCTTTTTGTTTTAACTATAAGAATGCAATTTTCTTCATTTTCTTAGAACGATATTTTTGTCGCCGATTCTCATGCGTTGCGCGTGATCTTCGTCGGCCGAAAGCCAGTGAAACGTTTTATTTTTGTTTAAAATTTTCTTACATCTGACCACAGCTTTATGATCAACCCCATTTCGTAAAATTAATGGACTGCCAAAATAATTGGAGAAGGTGAATTTGAAAAGGGAATTACTACTACTAAAATGGAAGAGGGTAAAATGGGAAATAAAGAGATGAGAGGTTCGAACTTCAAAGTCGCATGCAAGCGAAAAAGTGTGGTAGCGTGGCGGAGGCATTGTGGTAACAGAGTTCGGTCGAATCGCCGCGTTTTCAGAGCGGGCTACATTATGTAGCTCCATCTTCAATTCCGATAATTAACCATTACTGTCCAGAGACCTACTAATAAATTATTTGAATGGAATCCGTTTAACAAATTCAGTTTTTTACTTTTTAATTAAACTAATATTGTCAACGTACATTGGTTAGATTCGGTAGTTTTCTTACATTAAAACAACCGGCATTGGCGATGGATCTCACCTAATCTCTAGTTACTTCTTTTTAAAAATACAATGCAATCTAGAGTATATGTTTACAAAAAAGGTTTTAAAATTCTACGGTTTTCTTTTCCTCGAAAGGAAAATCAATGTTCGACCAGCTTGTTCTAATTTGTTATTAAGTTCAAAGTGTATATATGTTTATAATTTTTTTGAAAAGTTTCATCAATTGGATATTAGAATTTGAAACACACTTTTTCGTATGAAGATGCCGATATATCTATATTGTTAAAAGAAAATCAATTTTTGAAATAAACATTTGTATGACGTGTGATTTACGATTAATGTTATTGGAATTTAATAGTTTTTTATATTTTTATTAAATGTATTTTAAATATAACAAATCAAACAAATAAATATTTCTTTTTTCAAAAAAAAGTTGAATCTAACGCAGTTTTATTTTTATCTTTTAAAAAAGTGTAATCAATTAATAGATCCCACTAAATAAAAACAAAAAAATAAAAATCAAATCAAATTAAATTACTAAATCAAATAATAAATGTAACTAAATAATATAAAATTCAGATAAAAAACTAAATAATATAAAACCTTAATTATTATTGTAAATCTTAAAATCCAATGTTGGAACATTCACACAAAAAACATAAATAAATATATATTTAATGTATTTAATTAATAATTGTTATTAGAAATTATAAAATCCAATTTCGGTAAACATTCACACAAATTAACATAAAAAAATATATTTTAAACATATTTAACTATAAAATAAAAAATTGTAAGCAAAAAAAAACTTCAAGTTTAATATTAATAAATTTTTAATTAATAAAAAGAAACTTATTAACTTGAAAATTTAATATTTTAAAAAATTAGATCAAATTATCTTTAACTTGACAAAATTATAATGTTAAAAATAAACTATATATATGTGGCTCAAATATATAGTGATATGTGTTAAGATTTATTTTTGTTTCATCAAAATATATAAAATATTTAAACAATTACTAAAACAGATTAAAATACTTAATTAAACTATTTTGTAATAAAAAAATAACTAATACAACAAAATTGAATTGCTTATCGTATTTTAACTTTCAAAATATGTGATTATAATTGTATAAAATTATATATCTAACAATAATTTTAGTAAAATAAAAATAAATCCAATAACTTTATATTACATCACTTAGAAAAGAAGATTACTTTATATTTCATATTATAAAAAAATATATATAATCAGTCTAATTATTTTTAATTAAAATGAACAAATTATAATTCCTTTTAAAAACATATAAATATTATTATAAATACTATATATTCCTGCGTGCATTAAAAGCGAATTAGAATCTAATTTATAAATATAATGAAATACAATCTGAAAGTTTTTAAGGTTGTTTGAGCTTTAATAAATTTGCATTTGAAAGTGATATTTTATACTTAGGTAAGAGAAAATAAGAAAAAGTTATTCAATGGGTTGATATTAAAGTTAATTCTGATCTTGGAGATATATACATAATTAATATTCATGATAATCTATCAAACTACAAAGACAATTTCTACTGCTTCTTAAAACAAACGTAAGTTGAAGTCCTATGCTGTGACAGGTAAATAATGAGATAGACGTAACAAAAATAGAACAAGCTGATGAAATATAACATCTTTTGAATAATGACTTTCGAATAGTACTAATTACTAAAAGTAGAAGAGTAACTAGCAAGATTGATGTTTTCCCTCATGGGGTTATAAAAAGTATTTCATTTCAAAAACTGGCAATTAAATAACAAATCTTGTCACAGGTCATATATTTCATTTCAAAAACTGGCAATTAAATAACAAATATTGTCACAGGTCTTTACCTAAAAGATATCGCAAACCTTTCCTTACGGTTTAATTATACACTTGAGCATAAGTACAAATTTCCCAGTTTTCCGGAGAGGGGAAAAGTTATTTTTGATGATGTATGAACTAAACCAGGTTCGTTTGTTCTCTATGGGCGTCATTGATGGTTTTTCCACTTACGATCTTTGGTTTTCCGATTTTTTTTCGGTCAACGTGGTTTTGGAGTTTCCCTTCTCACTCTCAGATTTTTCCATTTTAATTGGTGCGATTACTGAAATAACCTAATCCGCCAACTACAATATTTAAGGTTGGGTCAGTCATTTTAATGTAAAAAAATAATGGGCAGTGGCTATAAATCGTAGTTAACGTTGGCCTTAACTCTTGTTCATTAGCCGACCTTCACATGGTTGACCCCTAATTATGTTAATAACTAATTAAGTTATAAATATATACAACCATGCGACAAGAGGATATATAATTTAATTCATCTATGCAGAAACCTCAAAAATCAACATCTGCAGGCTTAAACAGACCGTATGGATAAACTTAATCGATGGGGCCAATTATCGTATTGCTATATATAAGTCTGATTGACAGACAGAGATAATGTATTCCTTCAATAATATGAAGATGCGTACGTAGGTAATAAGTTAGATGCATACAAATTAAGAACATACGAATACATACATTTTTTCGTGTTATGCTAGGTAAATTATAAAAGGATAATAATCGACAAATATCCCAGGACCAAATTTCTAGCTAGATTTATACAAAGCTACTTATATATGGAGCATGGAGGTTTATCTGATACAGAATCCAACGTTCACTCTTCCTTTTGTTTATCAATTTCTCTTTCTCCCGGATTCTATCAAAAGTAAAAGTGAAATCCAAATATAGAAAATAAGTCCAGCTAAAAACAAGCTATGAATGTCTAAATAAAAAGGTAGTGAACTCTTGTTGATGATACATTGAACTGGAAAAGAACGACAAATGGAGGAGAGATAGGTGAATATGCCATGCAAAAATGTCCAAAAAGAGTAATATATTGAAATAATAACAAAAAGAGAGCCAAACAAAAGTTAACTCAAAAGTAGTGTTGGACATCTATATGGCCGCGCGTGTATAACACGTCATATTAAGATTTTAATATGTTTTGACGAAAACCACTTCTCTATCTTCCAATTACTTCCATGATGTTAGGAGTATTCTTAATAATAGCAATATGAATCATTCAAACCCAGGGGCTGGCGTTTTCCATGGTTTCCGGAATTGTAGGCTAAAACTATATGCGTTTCTCGGCTAGCCTCGTCGAGTATATATATTTCTTTCTATTTTTTCCATTTTCATTTTGTTTTATAATAAAGAACAAATAGAAAAATATTGTAATCTTATCTATTGTTTGTCTAAGATTTCAAATTTCTTCAATTCTGTAAGAACAAGATTATTAGGACTTTTTCCCATAATCTAAAAGAAACATAAAATAATATTTAATATTTGTTTAATGAAAATAAGTTATTAAATTTTTAGAATATTTATACAAAATCTCTAAATTTAAAAATTTGAATGTGTTCTAAAAATTTAGAGATGTTATCATATTAAGCAAATAATATAATATTTTATATTATTTTAAAATATTAAGAGATTGCAAGAAAAATCTTACAATAATCATGCTCTAAATTAAAACCGTTCTTATATACAAATTGAAAGTAATTAGTAAAGTATTCTCTATATATTAATTGGATAATAACTTTAAGTTCATGTATTATTTATACATATGTTTCATTATTAAAAACATTCTCTGGAAACTTTTTAACACTGTTACAAATAAATTTTAATAACAAATGTGTGTTGTTGGGGATAATTTTAATATTAAGTTTGACCAAGTCAAACATGGCTAGCGACGATTGCTAGTCGTCGATTGTATATCTTGTATTCAACAGCGTGGATTTAACGAGGCAACCTTTCTAAATAAAGAAAGGGAAAGCTTGCCAAGTAAGGTTTGCAAGGCAAGATTCACAGGACAAAATTCCTAATGCGAGATTCTCATAACTAGATTCACGCGCCTAAATTCGATAAGTATGAATCGAAAGTTAAACTTATCGAATCAGGAAAAAGATACTAGATAAACATGTCTAGAATTAAGGTTAACCTTATCAAATAAGGAAACGAGATATACTTTGAGATATTTTTGAGATTCTAATAGAATTTAGGACAAGCGACAGCCTCTTATAAATAGAAAGAGGTCGACCTGAACAGAAAGATCAAGCAATCAGAGAAACAAGCAGAGAAATAAGCAATCGATCACTTGACGACCACCATAGCTCATAAATCGATTGATAGCTTTTTTTTTCTTGCTCCAACTTTCTCTACGTAATCAATAAAATCAAATTCTATTTTTCTATTCCGTGTTTTCCGTAATTCTTCAACGAACCTGTTTATTTTTGACGAAACATGTGTATATTTTTATATTTTTTTAGCTTAACATCTATATATAAATATATTAGATTTTAAATTAGTCATAATTCTTAATTTTTGTAATTGAATAAATTAATTTTAAACTTATGTAATGTGGGATTCAATATTATTTCTAAGGTACTATGTTAGAGATTAAAACGGTTCTTACTAGACCTAATTTAGGAGACACAATCGGCATTTGTGTCAGACTGCCTGATATCAGATAATATTTTGATAGTACAGGAAATGTTTCATGGTCTTCGGACAAATCCTTCTTGCAAAGGAAAAATTATGGCAATAAAACCGATATGAGTAAAACATATGATCGAGTGAAATGGTCTTTTGTAGAGAATCTCCTTAGAAAGATGAGTTTCTCACTTATTTGGATTACCTGGATTATGTGGTGCATTACATCAGTCCAGTATAAAGTTCTTCTTAGTGGACAACCAAAGGGTGATATCACTCCCAAAAGAGGATTACGGCAAGGGGATCCCTTATCTCCTTACCTATTTATTTTATGTACTGAAGCCTTTATAGCAAATATTCGGAAAGCAGAACAGAATAAGTTAGTAATATGCTTAAAGATAGCAAGGTCAAGCCCTTCTATTTCACATCTTCTCTTTGCGGATGATAGTATTTTCTTCTGCCAAGCAGATAAAGAAGAATGCCAGATTTTATTAAACATACTTAAAAAGTATGAAGTAGTTTCGGAAAAACAAATAAATTTTAATAAGTCATCTGTACAATTCAGACATAAGGTAGACGATGCTATTAAGGAGGAAATTCAGCAAATTTTAGGTATTTCTAATCTTGGTGGTATGAGATCATATTTAGGAATCCAGAGAGTTTAGGTGGAGCAAAGACTCAAGTGTTTGGTTTCTTACATGAAAGACTCCATAATAGAGTGAATGGATGGACGTTAAAGTTTTTAACAAAAGGAGGTAAAGAAGTCCTCATAAAATAGTGGCGACAGCATTACTGACTCATGTCATGTCATATTTCAGATTACATAAAAAGGTAATCAATAACCTTACAAGTGCAGTGGTACATTTTTGGTGGAGTAGAGGTGGAAATCATAAAGAGATACATTAGATGTCATGGGATAAACTATGCCGGGACAAAAATAATGGTGTTATGGGTTTTCGTGTAATTGAGGATCAAAATACAACTTTATTAGCAAAACAATTATGGCATCTCATTGACAAACCGGACTCGTTTTTTGCAAAAGTTTTTAAAGGAAAATACTTTAGGCAGTCAGATCCTTTGGAACCAATTAAGGTGTACTCCCCATCCTATGATGGAGAAATATAATCTCTACTAGATATCTGGTTAAAAAAGGGCTAACCAAAAGGGTGGAATCAGGAACATCCATTTCAGTATGGAATGATCATTAGATCCCTGCCTCCGCCCGAGATCAGCAACTTGTAAATTCAAGACTTATCTTCCATTCACTGTCAACAATTTAATTAACTCAAAGACCCGTACAAGGAATATACATTTGATTGAGGCAACAATCATCCCTGATAATGCTTATATTATCAAGCATATACCACTTAGTCGGATGCTGAACCATGACACATATGGGTGGCATTAAACAAAACATTGGAAATATACGGTCAAATCAAGATATGATATCCAACAGGTATATCCTGATTCCGAAATTAAGGATACTGCGCATGGTCCAAATATTAAATATCTTTTGGTCTCTATTCGGAAAATTAAATGTCCACCAAAAATGAAACATTTCATGTGGAAGACTTTATCATGATGTGTCTCGGTTATAATGAATTTAAAATAACTAGGTATTCTATGTGATACACAATGTTCCCGTTGTGGAGTAGAGGAGAAAACAATCACTACAAGAAAAATTGGATACTGTTACTAAATTTTTTGTCACAATATCTCAATATTTCGTCATAATACTATTATTGTGACCAAACTGATACCAATTACAAAAACGTCACAATATAATCGTCACAAGCCTGTTTTAGTATTAAAAATGTCACAGAATTTTGTGACCATTTTAACGTCACAAAAATGACACAATTCGTGACGAATAATAGTTACAAGTTGGTCATAGTTTGTAACAAGAAAATGTCACATACGTGTCACATGTTGTTACCGTTTTTAGTTAAAAATATGTTACAAAATTCAGACGAAAAATTAGAGCCACACAATGGTTACTATAAATTTTTAATTGTGACACTTTTTTCTTACTGAATCTGTATCAATTTGTTACTGAATTAATAATATTTTTTTAAATTATAAATTTATTTCAATCAATTTTAGTCACCATATAATTTAAAATAAAATCAAATCAAAAAGCAAATGATAAATAAAATTATTAATTTAAACCGTAGAAATAAATATACTCAACAACGTAAATGATAAAATCAAATCAAAAAGCAAATGATAAATAAAATTATTAATTTAAACCGTAGAAATAAATATACTCAACAACGTAAATGATCCAAAATAAGAGGAAACAAAGTAAATCATTTAAAACAAATGATATCTACAAACAAAATTTAAAAGAAACAATCTCGCAAATACAAACTTGTACAATACTGAAAATAAGCGAAAACTAGAATAACTAGATTCCATGACATGACTGGAGGCTGATCAGCTTTCATGTTACCTCGGAGTGCACATAGATCATGACCATGCTCACAAACTCGAGAACCTTGTGCAACCATAAAGGCAATAGACCACCATATCTGTCTTAACTAATATTTATCCTCTCTTTCTAGAGCCCTTAAATTTTGGTCTTGTGGTCATCTAATTTCTTCAGAGACAAGTCAGACTCGTCGACCACATAGGTCACATTGTTCAAACTTCCATTCATCTCTTCACAAATGTTCTGAATCAGTTAATGCCATTTTGTGAGATCAAAATATTTCCTGCAAAAAAAAAATAACATTTCTAGTGAAGAAATGAACTAAAATCACGGTAAAAGAGACAAGAGTTGCAATGTTTCAAATTAAAACAAAGCAAACTACTCTGTTAGACTGAAATTCATTAAAGGTTTTTCATTTCTCTACTTGCAAGCATTTTCATTTAGACAACGAGGAATAAATATAAAAAATTCACAAATTAACGAAAAGTGTGTGAAAATTCATTACCCATGTGCTTCTTTTAAAGGATGTTTGTGGATCTCAGCAGCAACTCCATCTGCAATCTCGACTCCGCATAACCGAACAAAGGGGGAGAAAACATTGGTTAACCTTGAAAAGAGGTTGAGATGACGATAGAGATGATTTGGTTTACAGAAATAGATCCACTAGAGAGAAAGAGAGAGCAAGTGAAAAAAATTCATATATAAACAGTGCTGATATTTCACTAAGCATCCTGCAATTCTATATGCTAATATTTCACTAAGCATCCTGGAATTCGATATGCAAGCACAATTGGTCACAGTCTATGATTAAATCTAAATGTTACTAAAATATTTATTAATTGTGACAACATAATTAAAAAATATTTATAATTGTGAGTGACTTAAGTTTAGTCACAAAAATCGTACTATTTAGTTATTTAGTTTAATCACTATTCTGTATCAATATATGTTACCACTTATTTTGTAACATTATACGTCATAATTAGTGACAAAAATTTGTTACTTTCAATATAGTCACAACATTATGACGAAATTGTGACACATTTATGACTAAATAGTGTAAAGACCAAAAACCTTGGGTCCAGAAGCCCAATTCTTTTTTTTCCAGAAACCCTAATTTTTCCTTTAAATAGCCTCTTTCTCTTTTATTTTTCCTTCAAATCCCTAGAAGTGGAACTCTGTCAAAATCAATCTGTGGGAGAGTGTTAGGTTCGATTTCTCGCAGCCACATCGTAGATCTACCATTGTGTTATCGGATTTAAGTTAAAGGTAATCTCGAAAACCAGTTTTCGATAGTTTTTCCCTAAACCCGTTTAGTAAATCTTCAATAACTTTCTAACCGTTTGGAATCTCGTAAATCCAAGACCATCATCGGATTCAGGACGTCGAGACGAGTCCGTAGCCATCAA
>KE154164.1:22854-45049 GCA_000411075.1 Sisymbrium irio | reverse complement strand
TGAGTGACTCCCCTGTTACTCACCCCTCCTTTTTATCATTTTCAGGTGAAATTGACGAGTAGATGGACGTATGATGGACCGGGTGCTCTAAAGATTTTTAAAACGTTTTCCGTATTTTTATTTTAAATATTTGTTTTATTATTTTATTCGATTTATTTTGGTATCGTATGTTATGGGAGTTATGAAATATTATTTAATAAACGAGGAAGTTATTATGAGTTGTTGTTTGAGAGATAAGTTAGGGTTCGTGACACGCCGTTCTCGGGTGAGGATGAGACAGGTGTTACAAATAGTTTCGTCAAAATTTGGTATGTAAACTGTAACAACATTGTAACAAAAAAAATTGGTCACAGATTTTTGTAACAATATGAGCTTTTTTGTGTAGTGAATAAATCATGTTCTTTTTGAATGTCCTACAGCAATTTAAACCTGGACTTTCAAAAATCTTTTCAAATCCTCAAATATTTCCGAAATTATCGATTTACTCGAATTTCGACCATTTTTTTGGGCGATTTCCGAAAGGGATAGAAAATAGTTATTTTCCATGGATAATATGGTATTTATGGAAAAACAGAAATGAAAAAATCTTTAATAATACGAATAGAAATCCTGATGAGATTCTCAACATTGCAGAAACAGAAAGTAAGCTATGGGAGGAGACTCAATTGACAAATACGAAGAATGAGCGGAGATGTCTTGTTTCCGATTTTTGTGCAATGGGTCACGATGGTTAGTGGTGCTTTATAGACGACATCCGATTTCTACTCAAACCAAGGTTGGCATTATAGTAAAGAGGGGGTGGCGGAAAAAATGATGGGGTCTCGTAATAATCAAGCAAGAATTGGAAGCATTAATTTGGGCAATGGAATGCATGAAAGATCTCCAATATCAACAAGTAGTTTTTACTACAGATTGCTCGAATTTGGTTAAGATATTGTCGAACCCTGAGGATTGGCCGGCTTTCACGACGCAAATAGATGAATTCTATATATGGAATGAGTTTTTCAATTCATTTTCGATCAAGCTTATTTCACGTGCAAAAAACGTAAATGCAGATAAGTTGGCGCGCAATGTTAAATTTCTCCATATGAAGCTTTTCATGTTGACTCGGTATTATCGAGTTGGATTAAAGAGAGTTTTTAAACTGTTTCTTTTTGTTATGATGTATTTGTGGAAAAAAAAATGTTAGACTAAATTCGTTATTGAAGAAACTTTTTAATTAACTAATTTATTTAGGCGGTATTGATCGGTTATAGTTTGGTATTTTGGTTTAGTTGGTATGTCTCGTTAAGATAATGGTTAAAAAAAATCTGTTGAATGTAAAATAATTAAAATAAATAAATCTGTTGTCAATAAAAAATAAATTTGTGGAAAACTTTAATAAATATGTTTAAAATAAGTAAATACATGACCAAGACAAAATAAATTTGTTGAAAGTGAAATAAGTCTATTTAAAATTAATAAATATAGATTAATAGAATAAAAATATGTAGAAATTTTAGTAAATTTGTTAAGAATAAGTAAATCCATGGCAAAAAAAAAATAAATCTGTTGAACATAAACATGTTTAAAATTAATAAATATGAGTCAATTGAAAATAAATATATGGAACACTTAGTAAATCCATCATTAAAAGAAAACAATTTTTTTAAAGTAAACTAAATCCATTTAAAATAAATAAATTTATGATCAATTGGAAATAAATATGTGCGAAACTAGAAAAATCTGTAGCCAACAAAAAGTAAATATTTCGAAAGTAAAATAAATCTGTCAAATAAATCTAGACTGGAAAAAAAATCTTTCAAAAAATAAATATGTTGCTTCTCATAATATATATATTCGACAAAAGTTAAGTGTATTTGATGATACTTTCATAATTTTTTTTATTAATGGCATTAACAAAATTAACATTTTTTCAACAAATAAATTAAAGATATAATAGACATTAAAAATATACCAGTAATTAAATTTAAATTAGCGTTAATCTAATAATAAAACAATAAATTGATGCCACACTAATTTTTTCCCTATTTTATTTTCACAATTCATTGTCAGTAATCAATAACACTTTGGTTAGCTTGATTTAGACGAAGGCTTGACCCATCAGTAATCAATAACACCTTTGGCGGTTTCTTAATTTTACACTTTCATTTTTACATCAACTGCCATCTGATTACATATTTTGAAAATTTTCAATTTGGGCCCAACTATATCATTGTAAAGCAATCTAGGCCTCACCATATCATTTTATTATAACCAAATCCAAGATAAAAAAGGGGAAGAAAATAACATAGGGCCTTAAGTAGTAATATTTTCTTTCCCTCAAAAGGAAGGGGCCAAACCCACCGGAAAGCAAAATGAGTAGCACCACCATCACACATTTCACTCCTAGATAACGATAAGATTCATGGAATTATCTTCCACGTGGCACTATTCTAGCGGTTTAAGCCGATAAGGGTCTCACCACCTTTCCTTAGGCTTTGTGGCCGTTACCATGTAATTAAACTTCACACATATCCACTCAAGAATCCAACGGTCTAAATCCTATTCAACTTCAGTCTCCTGGATTCTCAACCCTCCGATCACCATCAGCTTGTTACCACTGTTGATACCATTATATATAGACGACCAAAGCACTAGACCAGAACCTAAGTCACACACAAAGAGTAAACAAGAAAAAAAGAGAAGGCAATATGGCTTCCTCTATGCTCTCTTCCGCTACAATGGTTGCTTCTCCGGCTCAGGCCACAATGGTTGCACCATTCACCGGACTTAAGTCCTCCGCTGCTTTCCCAGCCACCCGCAAGAACACCGACATTACTTCCATCGCAAGCAACGGCGGAAGAGTGAGCTGCATGAAGGTCAGACATATTTCTTACACCAAAACAAACGATAGGTTTTAGTTCGGACTTAATATAAAGTATAAACTAATATGGTTTTTTGTTGATTGGTAAATAGGTGTGGCCTCCTGTTGGTAAGAAGAAGTTTGAGACTCTCTCTTACCTTCCTGACCTTACCGATGTTGAATTGGGTAAAGAAGTTGACTACCTTCTCCGCAACAAGTGGATTCCCTGTGTTGAATTCGAGTTGGAGGTAAGAAACATCGAAAAACATTATTATAAAATATTTTAGAATAGATCATTTTGAATTTAGATTATTCTTGCAACCATCTTAAATATATAGAGGTCCTATGCAGATTTTATACCTAAGACATATTTATGTTGTAAAAGAAAGGAAAATTAGGAGAGTCTTGGTTTATTTTATAAATATTATTTTCTTGAAATGGTTTGTATAATTTGTTTTTGTAGCACGGCTTTGTGTACCGTGAGCACGGTAGCACCCCCGGATACTACGATGGACGATACTGGACAATGTGGAAGCTTCCCTTGTTCGGATGCACTGACTCAGCACAAGTGTTAAAGGAAGTGCAAGAGTGCAAGAAGGAGTACCCCAACGCCTTCATCAGGATCATCGGATTCGACAACAACCGTCAAGTCCAGTGCATCAGTTTCATCGCCTACAAGCCACCAAGCTTCACCGACGCTTAATTTCACAACTTCCTTGCTTTGTGTAAACATCAAAAACTTTATCCCCCTCTCTCCCCTACCTTTGATTTTATCATCTGTTTTTCTTCTTTTTTCTTTTTATAATCTGTTTTAATTTCCGGATTCAACGTTTGTTTTTCCGGTTTGCGAGACATTTTCTATCGGATTCTCAAATGTCTGATGAAATAAATATGTAATGTTCTATAAATCTTTTGATTTTGAATTTTGCATTTGAACAAACACACAAATGACAATGCGGCTCAACACATGGAATTTTACAAGTTGAATCAAAGATATTTTAATATTTTGAATGAAGCAATTATATGAAAAATTAGAGTCACATTAAAACCTTTGTCACATGATGATTAGTAAGATTGAGGTGTGTAGAAGCATTTTTTTCGAACAATATTTCAAGTCTAAAAGATGACCCCACTGGAAATCTGTGATGGAAACATTCGTGGACGTGCCTTCTTTAGGATAGGCTTTGTAGATAAGAGTCTCGAATATTCATTTTTATTTCTATCTAACCAAAGTATATTCATGGATCTTGTGGATCGTATACATTTCTCGTCCGAGTCATTTCATCGTTTAAACATTGCCCAATGAAATCACTTGTGCACTAATTCGCGTAAAGATAATGTTGGTACTGAACCGTGTGAAATTGTAACTCTTTAGAAACCAATGTTGACCTTAATTAAGTAGAATGTTTTTTACTTAAGTAAAAATATCTTTGAAGAACTATAATATGGCATGAAATTTTCAAAAAACAAGAAAAAATAAAACTTTACCATACGTTCTAATTATACATTTTGTTTTCAAAAGAGTTCTGGTCGCAATCGAATACATCGAAATGCGCAGATTCCAACTCAAAAGATTGAGTGAAGAAAATACCAAATTTTGTTTTTGTTTTCATGTGTTTCCTTCTGCTGAATAAACAAATTGGGTGGGAGTGACCAAAGTGGGGTGGGTCAAAAAAGGCCCATTGGTAGACAGAAGTTATAACATAACATATAGCCCACCCAAGCTATCTTCTTAATTACTCCATCTATTTTCTCAAGCAATGAGTATAATTGGCCACATGCCTATCTATCTTTTTATTTTTTATTTATTTGCTTATATAAATATAGATTATTTTCTCTATTTTCTTTTGGGCAAGATTATTTCCCATATGTAACTCCCTTAATTGACTAGTAAACATATTTAATTTCATTAATGCAATTCTCAAAGCCATGACAAATGTAATAATGCAATAAATGTTTAAACCGAATTAATAATGGTGGAAACACCAACTTTTGTCTTTAGAGGAAGTCACCAAACCGGTGCTGAGTAGAAGAAGTAGCACTGTCGCTCTTGTCCTGTTCTGTCCTGAAACTAGACTTGTGTCTTGTCCAGCTATATTCACGTCACTTAAGTAAGCCGTTTTTTAATTTCCTTTCAACTTATAATATTGTTTTAGCCACGTTACCCCACTCTTCTACCGTACTTCGGATCCCAGACTTTTTGCTTGAGTAATCAGTTCATAATGAGAATTAGTCTGAATTTGGTTATAACGAAAAAAGAAAAAGAAATGGTTATCAGGAAAAACATATAAGAGTCGAAGTAAATTACGGAAACTAAGAAAGTACGAAACCTTCTCTTCTTAGAAAGTGAGTGGATAAGCGTAAAAGTGACAGCGTGACGAGTATAATTGTAGACAGACAACAGTCACTGAGGGAAGAAAGGCTTTCTTCTCCACTTCACCTTTTCTTATTCAGTGGAAAACTCTTTTTTTTTTTTTAATATAAATTTGTTTATTTTCTTACATGTATTTATAATGCATAGAGTTCGTTTGTATAAGCTAATGAATGAGACAACTTCTGTCAAAATAGTTCAGAATATTTGAACCGGAGATGGCTTTTTCCCAGCCTTTGTCTTCTTCATCTCTCTCGGTAATCATTTTCCCTTCTGTATGTATGTATGTATGTGCAGTTGTTTGATATTGTCGGATTAGATTCCATGTCTTGGTTCCAACAGTTTCAGATTCCTTATGGATAACTTTAACTTCTTATGGAATCCAAATTGGCCAATACATTGAATTTACTCCCCTTGAGTTCTCTTTTGTCCTGTCTTTGTCTGAAAAGTTCAGATTCTGAGAGAATTCAATGTCGTTATCAAAGTTGTTTTATATTTTTTTTGCTTTTTAATCAGATTTGATTCGTTTATTGGTGATACAGATGATGAATCGCAGCTTTTTAGCTAAGAGCTCGGTAACAACAACAAGTATCAAGTCAAGAGTGTGCGTTGATTCTTGCAAGATTCGGTTTAAGAATCGCTCGAGCTTCATTGGAGGATCAAGAATCGCTCTTTTCCCCAATGTTTCAACGATGTCTTCCACCGTTGTTCACAAGAAATGCTCTGGCGTACGAGCTTCATGTAATGTCTCTTAACTGAAAAAACACTTTTAAGCTTTTGTCGAGATTCTGTCTCTTGTGATGATTTCAAACTGAAACATGGAAAGAGACATTGATATGTTGTTGTTCAGGGTTAGCTACTACTCAGATCGCTAGCAGTGTATTTGCGGTTGGAACAACCGCTGTTCTTCCTTTTTACACTCTAATGGTTGTAGCTCCAAAATCTGAGATCGTGAGTCTTTCTTTCTTGCAGCTTTATTTACAACTTCTTGTGAAGAGGTGAAGTTCATCTGAATTGAGTGAATTGAGTATATGTTTCTTTATTTTGTGCAGACCAAGAAGTGTATGGAGAGTAGCATACCGTATATTGTTTTAGGCGTATTATACGCGTATTTGTTATACCTTTCTTGGTCACCTGAGACGCTCAAATACATGTTTTCCAGTAAATACTTGTTGCCAGAGGTTTGTTTTCCTCCCCAATCATCTGAAACACGGAAGACAAAAATATGAACATTCAATGTCTCATTCCAGTTTTCTGAAAGTGTTCCTCTTATTTTATTCATCATTTGCAGTTGTCTGGTATAGCGAAAATGTTCTCAAGTGAAATGACTCTTGCTTCTGCTTGGATTCATCTTCTTGTTATAGATCTGTTTGCTGCAAGGTATGCTGCAATCCTTCGAGGTTTTGAATTTACCAAGAGCCTGAAACATGTTTCTTATGAAGTTGTGCTTTGTGTTTTCTCTGCAGGCAAGTTTTTAATGATGGTTTAGAGAATAAGATCGAGACGAGGCACTCGGTGTCGCTTTGCCTTCTCTTCTGTCCGGTTGGAATCGTTTCTCATTTCGTAACCAAGGCTTTAACCAATAGTTCTACCTCAAATACCAACAAGCAGTGCAAGTAAACTGGTTATCTTGGTCTCTCATCTATGTCTTTCTTAACTGCCAATAAAGATTTTTGAATGAGATGGTTCATTTTGCTTTTGCTTCGGTTGAATTAGAGCAGAATGAGTTTGTAGTGGATTATTCTTGACAAAATCAAATGAGACCAAATAATTTGAGACAAATTTTTCTTGGGCTAATAATTTTACTTTCTGAGGTTTTTTGTGGAAATTTGTAACTCGAAAACACATTTTCACAAACTTTGTCAAATGTTTATTAACTAAGAAGAGAAGTTGGTAGAGACACTGTCACAGATATTTCACTGATTCTAAACATTTACGCAGTCGTAAATTCTCATGAACGGTTTACTTGTTACTTGTTCAGTTTTTAGATATGGTATTCCTAAAGTTGATGCTTGTAGGCTTAGTAATTCTTATTTAAAAAGGGTCTAATCTTTCTCAAGGTAACAACATAGCAACAAAAATAAACAAAGGTGTTACAATTAGGAATACCACATGGAAGCTAAAGGGACATGATCACATAGATTTGTCAACTGGTTTTGAATTAGATCTCATAAAATTGATACAAACCACAAATTGGACGCTAAATTTACGCAAATAGTGTTGGAAAGTGTACATACAAAAATGATTGTTAAGAAAGCTCAACAGTATATACACCATTACAAGAAGAGGGATTACAGTCTATATGCATAACCCCAACGCAATCCAACACTATGTAGATATGGCAAGGCCTTCTTCTGTGAAGAAGCTTTCACTAAGTGAGTTTTGACTTTCTCTGGCTATTGAGTTTTCAGTTGGGATATTGCAGAAAACAACAACACAAGTGTGACTTGTGGACTAGATGGGACTCTTCTTGCTAGATGTTCATGTGTTAGCTGAAACTGACTTATTCTTTAGTGGTGCTAATAGCAATGGATATGCACTGCCTAGGTATTGTTCTTCCTACGAAGTACTTACACTGGTCCATAGGAATCTAATTTATCTTTGCAAGCCTGTTTAGTTCCCATCTTTTGCACGTCAACTTGTATAAGCTAAAGTAGTAGATAGAGACAATTCAACATAAATGACCGACAACCAACAAGCAACACATCAAAACAGAAACAACATCCGCGTAGATAATAAGTGGAATTTTTCTTCTGTTTCATGGCTACTGGACATTCGGATCTCGGATCGGATTTGGGTTGAATATTTCGGATTTTGGATATTTTGATTTTAAAAAATTAATATTAATCGATTTATTT
Organism: Sisymbrium irio; assembly: GCA_000411075.1. Taxonomy (NCBI): domain Eukaryota; kingdom Viridiplantae; phylum Streptophyta; class Magnoliopsida; order Brassicales; family Brassicaceae; genus Sisymbrium; species Sisymbrium irio. Next base: position 36,975 of record KE154164.1, on the reverse strand, counting down.
ATAAATCTCGATTCGGATTCGGTTTGGTACTTATCGGATTTGGATATGAAGTTTTGGATATACCTGAAACTGAATCGATACCAGTTTGGTTTTACTAATTTTGTATTTAATTTTATCCGATTGTATTAATATTAAACTAAATATATCCAAATAATCTGAAAACCAAATTAAACCAGAAACAAATTAAAGTTATTTTGATATTTCAGTTATTTTTGAACCAACACACATATTTATAATTTTATAATTGTGATATTTGATATTTAAATTATAATAATTTAAATATAATTCATATTTTTAATATAATTTTTTTAAAATATTTTTAGATATGTATTCAGATTTAGATTTGAGTTGGGTTCGGATTCAAGTTTTCGGATTTATGAATTTAAGATTCATTCAGATATTTTAACAATTTAGATTAGTATTGGGTATCATTTTTTGGGATTGGATTTGGTTTAGATTTTTAGATGTGGATATTTTGCCCAATTCTAATGACTACTCTAAGTCTAATGGGAAGGAAGCCAAAACACAGTAAAAGACAAAAAAAAAAAATATTTTATAATCATTTTACATATATAGTCGGTTTGAAACAGAAAAAAAAAAAGAAACAGAAGTTAATAGAAAATTAACCACCTTGCACCCTTGATTCGCAATGGCTATTAAAGTATTAAAGAACATGGACCAATCTGGACTATGATGACGTCAACGCATTGATCCCTATGGTTATATTTAGAATAACAAATCAAATATTTTATGTTATCTATAGTCTGTCACAATGTTTGGAAGAATCTGCTGCTGACTCCAGCTCTGTAAAGCTTCATGACATCACTTTCTCCGGTTATGTGAATCTCATTCAGAGCCGGAACAAACAAAACATCTCCTTGGTTAACCAACAATTGAGATGATGATGAACCGGTTTGCAATTTCCCTTTTCCTTCAATAACCAGATAAACCGACGGCCCGGCAATAGCAGCAAAAATCGTCGATTTCCCTGTAGGAAGATCACAATGGTCCACTTCAAACTCATCAAATGGAGGAAGGTATCTCGTAATGTATGGAGCCAGGGGAAATCCTTTCAAAATCTCCGGGTAGCCCTGATAAAAAAAACCGGTACAGTTAATCAATAACCAAACAAAGACAACAAAAACAACCGGTTTTGGTTAGGCCCTATTTCATTGGCCCTGCATAGCAGGTAAGGGTCAATAAGGTTAAAACTAGAAGAACAATTAGGATCATTTTGAGTTTAAGAACTCAAAAAGTTATAATAGTTCGAGTAGAATACGGGTAGTATTCGGTTCGAGTAGGGTCCTGTGACTTGGCCGAAATACACATGCCTAATTCTGGTATTCGGTTAACAACTAAACCAAAACGTTAACGTGTAAAGAAAGTTACCAGTTTATATGTAAGCATAGAGCAGAGCGTTTGAACATCGCGGTGTTTCGGAGTGAGACCAGCTCTAACAACGTTGTCTGAAGCCGCCATACACTCTACACAGTCGCCAGAGATGTAAGCGTGTGGCTCGTTGGCATCCAGATACAAAGCCTCTCCAGGATTAAGCTTCACGTAGTTAAAGAAGAATGCTGAGATCACGCCTATGTCACCTGGATACTGTTTCTCTAGTTCCAAAACTAACTTCTCCTTCTCCGATAGCTCACGGTGTTTTGTCTCTGAGATCAGACGAATCTTCATTTGAGATATGACTTGCTTCGTCTCATTGTCACTTGCAGACATTAGCTGTGTGAAGATCAAACGGACAACGGATTTAATACTCTCGTCTCCGTCTTTTTCATTGACGGTGAAGATTTGATCTGCAGCTTTACTGCCGACGAGCGCTGAGATCTCTGGTACATTGGCGATCACTTCCTTCAGCTCCTGATACAGAACCGGTTCAAATTTGGTTTTTAGCTTATGTAATAGGAAAAACAACCGAACTAAACCAATTCATACTCAAATTAACTCAGTTTAAAACTATGAACAAACTCCAAGATAAACACTTTTACAGCCTAAATATATACTCAAACTTCTTAGTCCTCACTCCATAATTCATCGGATGATATATTTATTTTTCTAAGCCAACAAAAGAGACTGTTTAATTTGTCTATTTAAGACACCTCGGAAAATAAACTGTAATCTATATGGTTATTGTTTGTCAAAAAATAATAATAATATCTATATATATATGGTTATCGTCGCAACCAATCACCCTTTTCAACTTTTGTTGATATAAAAAAGAGATCGTAACTTATAAAAAATGAAAATGAGTTAACTTTATTTGTTGTTGCAACTTTGACTAGAATAGAGAAAAAAAAAAGTACTGAAAAAAATTGGTTTAAAAATAATAGTTGACCTTCTAAAAACTTTTGAAGCCATATTTTGGTGGCATAATTTTATAAATAATAACCACATGAAAAAATAAGTAATTAAGCTATAAGACTTTTTAAGATCATATTTAGGGCTGCCTAAGTATTGAACCTTGACTGGATAAATTTTTTAATGATATTAAACTAGTAATATAAAGAAAAGTCAAAGTCAAAGTACCACCATAAAAGTAATCCTTGGCTTTAATACTAAAGATTGGGCTGGGTTTTTGTTTCCGTTATTTCGGTTCAATTTTGCTTTTAGAATGTAGATTCTATCGGATCGATTTTATCTTTATACTGATTGTTAAACCAAACAATCCAAACAAGACTTTGGTACGACACGTTTTCCTTCATTTCTGAGTAATCAACCGGATCTAAAACTGATTGCAATTTCCTATGGTATGCAAAATAATTAGATGATCTTAACCAAAAACCAAACTCACTTAAGAATGAGAGAGAGAGAGAAGAAAAAAGAATCTGAAATGGTACCTTAAGAGATACAAAACCACAAAGAGCTTGAAAATGAGTAATCGCGAGAGCAATCTCAGGCTTATGGTTAGCATCTCTGTAAAGAAGAGGATCTTCTCTATGCAATTCCTCTGCTAAGGCCTTGTCAGGATGTGCTTGAATCGACAACGCTTTCGTTACTGACAAAACCTTTTTTTTTTCACATTTCATCACCAATAACACTTAATTATTACAAACGTATATATTTTTAACTTTCAACCACAAACAATCCAATATAAAAGAGAAACAGAACACAATTTCCTGAAATATATATATATTATAAGTATATCAATGACACAAATTAACTATATATGTAAGCATAGAATCTGAAAAATATTAAAACCTGTATATTTTAACTTTTAAACACACACAAATATGAGTTTTAGGTAAGAGAAACAGAGTCAAACATCGTCAAAACAGAGTAATAAAACAGGGCAAAAATTCATAATGAGAATCTTAAGATCATATAAGTACTTTTAGTTCCTGAATGATATATATAATACACATATATATATATATATACATATGTAACAAAACAGGAAAAGTAGAAAACTGTTTTTCTTTGTATTTTAAATATTTGTTTTAATTGGAAATATATATATATACCTTGAAGAGGAAAGGAAGATCACATCCCCATTTTTCCACGACTCTAGACCCGAGTAAATCCGGATTATCCGAAACCCACGATTTCAACGTAACCATGCAGTCGGACTCATCATTTTCTTCCTTGACTACGTGACTCGGTCCTGACTCGTGAGTACCCATCCACAACTCGGCGTGAGGAACAGCCGGGTCGACTAGGTGCCCTGAGTTCGCCTCGTGGAGTCTCGCAACCAATGAGTCCGGTCCTTGTTTGCCCCACTCGTAGTTCTTCACGGCGCATCTCAAACGTTGGATCCCTTCTACGACGGTTAACTTGGCGGGATCATGACCGTTCGTTTGGATTGCGTCTGCACCCATTTTTGGCTTTTTATTTGTTTTTTTGTTTCTTTTTGGCTCGCTGAATCAGAGAAGATGATAATACATGATGGGGTTTTCCTCTATATGCTCTATATATAATATAATATACTTCCTTGGTAGAGGGTTAATATTCAATCATGTTATATGGAAAGAATATTATACATTCACAAGCAATGGAGTAAATATGTGTATGGTTTCTTTATTCTTGTGTAGATATAAAGATACGCATTTACTGACTTTGTAAATGTTTAGAAATTACGCTCACGTGAATTACTTTAAATTATGAAAGTACTTACGTCTGAAGAAGAAGAAGAAGAGAAAGCTCTTTTTTTTTACACCTATCTATCAGTAGTTGTGGCAGAGAAATCAGAAAATAGAGGTAACGACCATTTTTAGATAAGTTAGTTTTATTCTAATGGAAATTACGTGTTTTGGTTGGAATTCTAGAATTTGAGAAAAGAAAGAGATAAGGAAGGAGAATAAAAAGAAATGTTTGGTAGCAAAAAAAAAAAAAAGTTTGAGATACGCACGGGTCAAAATATGCCTAGAAATTGTTTTTTATTTTCTTTTCAGACTTGCCATAACTTTTTTGTTCTTATCATTTATTAATTACAATATAGATATGGAATGAACCCTTTTTTTTTGGAATGGTCCTAACTTACTATATGAAAGTTGAATATGTCCCCCTCTACTACATTGTTTGCCACATCAATGCTTTATCGATTAATACACGTCACTTTGTTCATTGATCAAAGTACATGATGTATTTCTTCATTGCTTGCCACCTCAGTATTCCTTATAGGTGGCTCTTTCTTTTGATAAAACTACCATAATACTATGCCAACTTTGGTGTCAAAAATGGTCAAATCAATTTATTTAAACCTTTGTTAACACATAAAGAATTAACTAAAATTTTATTGAGGTGTAGTCTAACTATCTTATACATAAAGTTCTGATTACTTCAAAAGGAAAAAAAATGGGTCAAGCTGGAAATTTAGAAAGGTAGAAGAAGTCAATGGCTTCCTTGTGGAAGTTCTCATGAAAAGTATCAATGATCCATTTTACATGTGACATACTTCCTCTTCTGAAATGACAGAATTTAATTTTCTTACTTTATTTAGAAGCCAACATTATTACCTTTCTATATTTTGTTATCACTTGGTTTGGTATAGAAGAAACATTAATAACAATGCAACTGTATGATGCCCCCGCATTTTCTTCGAATACAAAAAAAGTGTGCACGCTCATATATTTAATAGAATCGAGTTTCAATTTATCTAAAAAGGCAATTTATAGATTAAAAATTATAAAAAAATTAATGTATATTTACATAAATTATAAAAATAACTAATCTTTTATACATAAAAAGTCAGCTGCATTCTTTGTAAAAAAGGTTTCTTTGGTTTGAATAAAAATTTATATTCAATAAAAAAAAAGTAATGTTGGTATGGCTTCAAAATATTGAGGTGAAGAAGACGTAGCTCAACGGCGCCAGATGTAACTCCGGATCTCAGCAAACCTCTATTTGTTGTATGTAATACAGTGGAGAGCGCGGGTGCTTCCTCTCATCTCTTAGGATTTTTTCGTGTGTGTTTAAAGACGATATGATTTGTACTTTAACTGTAAGACAACATGCCACCCGGTGCAGTTTTCTTTCGCCTAATGAGACGTGACGAAGATAGATTTGGTACGGAGTACGGACAATTATAATTTATGTTGCATCATATCCTATCGGAGATGGGCGTGCTGCGAACACATCAATTCAGGTAGTCAAGCTAGCTTTACAACTGCCTGCTAGTGCTTGGTCGATTCCACTTGGAGTAACATGTATGATGTATCTATGTAAGATATGAACGTTATCTGTGATCTATGGGTCCGAAAGTCTGGGCTCAAAAGATCTGGCTGAGAAGTTGATATACATGTATTCAGAGCTCTGAAAAGTTGCCATATCTATTATCTATATATACATATCTTCAGAGTCCTTCATGCCGTTACACGTGCTTCCATTTCTAGGTACTCCGGAAGAGCTACACGTCCAACGATCTCACTGAATAATGCTGCTAAATTTCATATATCTATATATGGAAAAGTGTAAATACCAGCATTAGACACTAATAGTGACTACCACATCTTCACAATTATATCCTGCTCACAAAACAATTCATATGTTTTTTCTTGTGGATTCGATATAGCCGGAAAATCATCCTCAATAGTGTTTTTACTGTTCACACTACAAAAGAACTTTAGGATAAATAACTTGCTATTTAATGTATAAAAACATTTTGTATGAATATCTTTTAACAAAAAAATGAATTTGTATAGTGAAAAGTATATACCCGCAATATAGGTATCCAAGGACCAAAGATTTAGGAACATTCGATATATCGTGGTCAATTCTACAACATACACAAAAGCTTTAAATCGTGGATGCAATGCTACAATACAAGTTGCAATGATTTTTTTGGAAGGAAATTGAGAGATCAAAAGAAGTAGGAAAAAAAACACGGTGGAGTGGAATCACATAAAGATTGAAGGGTTACTGTTAGAAGACGTCTTCAAATTCAATGGATGAAACTTAGGCGATGACGTGGAGTTCGTTAGGCTCCAAATATGAGCTTTGCGTCATTTTATTTTAATATCTTGTTTATTTATTTTTAATGTGACTTTTTCTTCTTCACGATTCCACGTGGGTATTCAGTTTGGTATTTGTCAACTAATTGAATCCCGTTCTTGTTGCATTCGACCAAAAATTTTGGAGAGAAGAGATGCATCTAGAATTCTAGCTTTCATTGCTCTCTTCCTCTTTCTTTCCTTTTTATATAGAACAAAGTCTATAGATATGATATCTCCATATAATATAATAGTCTGCTGTCCTACAAACTTATATTTTCTCGTAAAATTTTGAATGTTTTCGACCTATTCTGTGAAGATAATAAGAAAACTTGAAAAAAATGATCTTTAAAACTTTATTTTTGATAGTCATTTTTGGTCTGTTACACTTACACTTGCTATTTATATACAAATGATAGAAGAATCCAGACTTGGACAATGAGAGAAAATTTCCTCTGCAATTTCCTCTGCTTTCACTTTTGTAGTACTAACGGCATTCTTTCCTTTTACAGGTTCAGCTCCTTCAGACTTTGTCGTCTTCTTCTCTTGGCATTTGGGCTTTTTAGCGGGCCTTAATGTGTGGGCTTCTATACTCCTCAAACTTGGCGTGGGAGAAGCTAACACACCAAGTTTGTCCCGAAGCTGAAAGTATGCACGTTTTGGAAGAGACTTTGTGAAAACATCTGCTACCTGTTTAGCTGCTGCAATATGAGTTGTTTCAATTAGTCCCAGAGCCACTTGTTCTCTGATGTAGTGGTAGTCAGTGTCAAAATGTTTTGATCTATTGTGAAGACTAGGATTTGCCGAGAGGTAGACAGCAGAGAGATTGTCACAGTAGACTGCAGTTGGACTTAGTTGTGCAACTCCCACATCACGCAGAAGAGGTGATAACCAGGTTATCTCACGGGCTATTGAAGAGAGAGCTCTATACTCTGCTTCGGTAGATGAGTTTGACACCGTTGGTTGTCTCTTGGCTGACCACGAGATCAGATTATCACCAAGAAGAACACAAAAACCTGTAGTATACCGCCTTGTGTCCTTACAACCAGCCCAATCTGAATCGCAGAATGCTGAGAGGACGAGTTTGTCTTGTCTCTGTAGCCGTAGTCCAAAACCCATGGTTCCATTAACATCACGTAGGATCCTTTTGAGAAGACTGAAATCTGCTATAGTAGGAGCATGCATTCGTTGACAGACAAAGTTCATGACAAACTGTATGTCTGGTCGTGTTATCATGAGGTATTGAAGCTTTCCGGCAAGGCTTCTGAAGTAAGTTGGTTCAGAGAAGGGCGCAGAGTTCAGGTTGTCCAAATGTTGAGGCAGAGGAGTCGGCATAGGGTTGCAATCTTCCATATTTGCCCGACAGAGAATATCTTGTGCATAAGAACTTTGATGTAGGAATAGACCTTCAGGTGTGTGATCAATCTGTATGCCGAGGAAGTACTTTGACTTTCTCAGGTCTTTCATCGAGAAGCGATTGTTCAAAGCATCAAGTAGGTCTTGAATCAAGGGTTGATCACTTCCTGTTAAGAGAATGTCATCTACATAAACGAGCAGAGTTAGTGTTTTTGTACCAAGATGAAACGTAACCCCTTTGCAACTAGTCTCGTTTTGAGTTTGTCAATAGTTCCATCGGGATTCAGCTTAAACACCCCCTTGGAGTGTAAAATATTCATATCATCAGTAGGAAGGACTAGATCCCACGTATGCATCATATGGATCCTGACTACTTCCTCCATAACTGAACTGTTCCAGCCCGGATGCTTCATTGCAGAGATGATGCTTTTTAGTTCTTCTGTACTGATTCTCGAGCTGATCATGGCATACTTTGGATTTGGTTTTTGAATCCCAGCCTTTCCTCTTGTAGTCATGCCATGTATATTGACTGGTAGCAAAGTTTCTTCTTCAGCTCCTTCAATGACCAAATTGTCTTGGTGATGACCATGCTCAAGCTCATGATCAACAAGAGGAGTCTCTTCGATGGAATCAGCTGGCTGAAGTACCGGCTTGTTGAGGAGTTGAACAGAACTATCACCACCACTAGCCTTCGTTGGAGAGTTTTCCTGTTGCCAGGTGCGTAAAAGAGGACTTTGATACTGCAGAACAAGCTCACGATATCGATCTTTGAATGGAAATATGCTTTCATCAAAGATTAGAATCTGCGAGATGTAAACCTTTCCTGTGGGCGGAAATAGACACTGATAACCCTTATATTGGTTGCTGTAGCCCAGGAAGACACATTGCAAAGACCTTGGATCAAGTTTATGTTTAGTTTGATCACTGAGACAAGGATAGCATGCAGAACCAAAGACCCGTAATGCAGCATATTCTGGTTTCTTTCCAAAAAAGACTTCAAATGGGCTCAAGTTGTTTAAGACCGAGGAGGGCACCCTGTTGATGATGTAGTTAGCGGTGAAGAATGATTCAACCCAGTGATGTAGTGGTGTGCTACTGTGAAGCAGCATTGTTCTCCCAAGTTCAACAATGTTGCGATGTTTTCGTTCAGCAATACCATTTTGTTGCAGTGTATAGGGACAAGTGAGTAAATGTTGAATGCCACAGCTACTGAGATGATCCTTGAACATAGTGCTTGAGAACTCACCTCCTCCATCACTTTGGAATACTTTGATTTTTGAGTTGAGTTGATTCTCTATCAGTTTTTGAAAGGCCATGAAAACTGATGTAAATTCGGATTTTTGTCTCAGTGGAAAGAACCAAGAAAAGTGAGAGAAGTCATCAACAAAAACCACATAATATTTAAATCCTTGAGTTGATACAACTGGAGAAGGTCCCCATAGATCACAATGAACACGATCTAGAGGATGTAAAGTACGAGAAGTAGAAGAAAAAACTGCACTTTGATGATTTCCCCATCTGGCAAGGCTCACAAATCGGAGAGGTTCTGCTCTTATTGAGTTGAATATCCTTGCTTGCTACTAGCTTCTGGAGAATCCTGGAGTTAGAGTGGCCGAGTCTGAGATGCCATGTGTCTTCACTGACTGCACGCTGACGATTATAGAAGAAAACCACGAGCTCCTGATTTTCCAGCATGTAAATCCCTTTATTCCGAGTTCCCTTGGACACCACTTTCTGAGTGGTTAAGTCAATCACACAGCACTTTTTAGCATCAAAATACACTCCACAAGGATAGTCATCATATAGTTTAGACACATAGAGCAAATATTTTTGAATGGATGGACACACTAAAACCTCATTGAGCGGTAGGGTACCTTGGTTTGAAGAGATTGTGGTGGATCCAACATGAGTAATGGGTAGATAAGTCCCATCTCCAACTAACACTGTGTCATTACCTTCATATGGTTTTGCAGTTTGTAGATTGGTTGGAGAGGAAGTGACGTGAGCTGAAGCTGCAGAGTCTGGATACCATTCCTTTCCTGTTTCATCTGAGACTCGTAAGGTAGAGAAAGCTTGAACCTCAGCTTGATAGTTGTTATCAAATCTGTTATAACACTTCAGTGCTGTATGTCCTGTTCTTCCACAAATCTGACAGACTGCTCTTTGACCGGGAGAGTAAGAACCAGATTGATGTTGCACAAAACCACGTCCTCTCGTAGAGTAGCCACCGCGTCCTCTTGGAGGACCAAAACGACCCCTGCCTCTCTGATTTGGGACGTAATGAGGAGCATTGGCTGGAGAGCGTTCTGTGTTGAAAGCAAGATGAGGTGTAGCAGAAGCAACATCTTCGTATGACTGAAGTATGTTGTCGAAACCTTCAACTTCTGCAGCAACATCATTAAAAGTGGGAGCAGGAAGCTTGCTTAAGGAGCTTTGAATAACAGTTGCAATCGGATCATATTCTCTCCCCAGACCATTCAGAAATCCAAATATCTACATAGACTCCTCCACAGGTTTAGCAATAGAACTCAGAGAATCACAAATGATTTTGAAGTCTTTACAATAAGCAGAGAGAGACTTGCCTTTCTTTCAGATGAGTTGTATATTACAGTGAAGACTGTACTCATGGGAAACACTACTTTTGTTGAAATTTTCAGCGAGTGAGAGCCAAGTCTGACGAGATGTGGTTAGACTGTGAACGTGCCCGAGAACTTCTTCCGAGAGAGTACCAAACAACCAAGACCTAACTAGCTGGTCTGTGCAGAACCAAGACTCATATTGTGGATTCGGGGCCACCGTGGTGACATCACCGTTGACAACATCGACAAACTGAGAAAGAGCTACCACTGCTCCATTAACGAAGCCAATCAACTTCTGACTAGATAGGAGAGACTCGAACTGCGTCTTCCATAACAAGTAGTTGTCGTCGGTAAGCTTTAGTGTGACGGAATTGGTGACATGGACACTGTCAGGAAAAGGATAGGGAGCCGCCATTAGCACCTTTTAAAGTTTGCTGGCTCTGATACCATGAAGATAATAAGAAAACTTGAAAAAGATGATCTTTAAAACTTTATTTCCGATAATCATTTTTGGTCTGTTACACTTGCTATTTATATACAAATGATAGAAGAATCCAGATTTGGATTAGCTGGCTAAGTTTAGGCAATGAGAGGAAATCTCCTCTGCAATTTCCTCAGCTTTCACTTTTGTAGTACTAACGACATTATTTCCTTTTGCAGGTTCACCTCCTTTAGACTTTGTCGTCTTCTTCTCTTGGAATTTGGGCTGTTTAGCAGGCCTTAGTGTGTGAGCTTCTATATTCTGGTAGAATTCTGGTAGAAAAAAATTGTGTTGCGTACTTTGAATATGGTATGAAACATTTTCGACTTTAAATAATTACAAACATGGTATGTAATATTCTAAGCACCATTTTTACTGGTTTACTTTAATTATCTATTGGAACTTGAGAAAAACTTCGCAAGATTTCACATGTGTTCACGAACGAGGTTTTTAAATGATTCGTGACTTGGCGTTCCTTTCTTTATGAACTTTAACCATAATTTATATCCGATATCTCTTGATTGTCAGCTGATTAAGTCGATGGAATGTGCCAATGTTTGAAAAGTAAAGGTTTAAAATTAATTTTACCAAATGTTGAAAGATTTTCATGAAGTTCTCTATATATTTGGTAAAATTAAAGTTTTTTCTATATATATTAACCATGACGTATTCCAGATTTGAAAATTTTCAAGAATGAAAAGCTTTACCCAAAAAACGTCAATTGAATTTCAGTGAATTAAAAAGGCTAAAACAGTGGCCAGCACGCGGATATTATTCAGCATGCCTCAAATTATAATGAGAATACAAAATTTTTTCTAACAGACCCTAAATACAGTTAAAATAAAATAAAATAATAAACCCTAAAATTTTACTCATGTGAAGTTTTTAAGGATAAACTTGATATGAAAGTTTTAGATATTTTAATAGAATCCCAAAGTTTTTCCCCCTGCTCTTGTTATCAAACTATTGTATGGGTTAGAAGTTGCACATAGATGAAAAAACGAGGCTCTGTAAATCCCGGGGATGAATCTTAATTTGAGAGGCATGTAACATATTTATAAATAATCACAAATTTATCAGAATTAAAAATTAACAATGTTCTTGCAAAACGAATGTGTGATACGCATCCCGCAGCCACGTTACACACTACAGTGTATCTGCCTCCAAACCATAAGGCTAAAATAAACAATGTCTCACCATTGGAACGATCCGAGGATGCTCCCTTGGGATGAAAATTCAACAAACAAGAACAATTACTTCTGTCTTACTAACGTTCAAAAAGAAATAGGAAGAGAAATGGATGAGTAATTAGGAATTACTAAAACTGAGCCTTTACAACTCACAAGTTCACTGTTGGTGTAAGCTTGACTCACAAGCAAGTTTAAAAGAGATAAGAAGATAAAGATTAAGAAATATGTTAGGAGTTATCTAACATATTAGAAATAGGAAAATAAAGAGAGAAAATGAAATATGTAATCCTAATCTTTATATAAAACTTTTGGAGTGTTAGGCCATTAGCAAGAAAGAGTTTTGATTAGAGAGTTTGAGAGATCGATTGTGAGAGAGATAGTTTTACTTTTTTATAAGTTTCTAAAGCATTAATAAGCGAGCAAGTCTTATTACTTTCTTGTGTTCAATCTATCTAGAGACTATATTTGGTATCAGAACTTACCAAAAGGAGTTTCATGATGAGTGATGGTGATGGACCCATGGTATTGACTAAACCGAAGGAAGGAGGGAGCTCATCTTCAATAACATGTTCGATGTGGGCAATCAGGATGAGGGTTGCTCTATGGGTTCATGAAGTTTGGGAATCAGTTGAAGAAGAAAACCCTAATAGTAAGAAAAACGATATGGTAATAGCCCTTCTATTTCAATCAATCCCGGAGACCTTGGTATTACAATTTGGAGAACATAAAACTGCCAAAAAGTTATGGGAATCGATCAAAACAAGATATTTAGGAGCAGACAGAGTTCAAGAAGCAAGGTTGCAGACCTTAATGACTAGTTTTGATCGCCTGAAGATGAAAGAAACATACACAATTGATGACTTTGTTGGAAAGATATCTGAAGTGAGTTCTAAGTCAGCTGGTCTAGGAACACTCATTGAAGAAGTTAAGCTGGTAAAGAAGTTCCTTGGTAGCCTTCTGAGATAAAAATATTTTCTTATTGTTGCATTAATTGAACAGATGTTGGACCTCAATACCATTAGCTTCGAAGAGATTGTAGGCTGTATCAAAATGTATGAAGAACATTTTAAAGAGAAGGAAGAGTCACAAGAAGAGCAAAGTAAACTGATGTATGCTAATACAAACTCCTCCGGAGGCTATTACAACCAAGAAAATAATGGGTACATTAGAGGAGCCTACAGAGGCAGAGGTCGTGGAGGATGAACCTTTAACCAATGAAGAGGAAGAGGAAGATATGGAGGAAGAGAGAGCTACGAGAGAAAAGATCCATCATAGATAACATGCTTCAGATGTGATAAGGTGGGGCACTATGTGTATAATTGTCCTGATCGCTTGTTGAAGTTACAGGAAACACAAGAGAATGAAAAGGATAAGGATACAAAGGAGGCTGATGATTTGATGATGCATGAGGTAGCATTTCTGAATGAAAAAGGTGTATACCTAGCAAGTTTGAGACAACAACCGATGAGAATAATGTTTGGTACCTTGACAATGGAGAAAGTAATCATATGACTGGGGATAAGAGATATTTCGAGTCACTAGATCCCACAGTCACTGGAAAAGTGAGATTTGGAGACGACTCACGCATTGAGATCAAAGGAAAAGGCAACATTGCCTTCATAGACCTGAATGGAATAACAAGAATAATGACAGACGTGTACTACATTCCAGGACTAAGAAGCAACATTGTTAGCCTTGGACAAGCCACTGAAGCAGGCTTTGGCATACGACTAAGAGGCAGCTATCTCACAATGAAAGACCAAAAGGGAAAGCTTCTTGTAAAGGCCAAACGATCAAAGAACAGACTGTACAAGGTACATATGGATTTACGAGAAGATGCACGTGTGTACTTGACCAATATAAGCGAATCAAACTTATGGCATTCAAGGATGGGGTAGGCCTGGGCATTCGGGTCTTCGGGTCGGGTCCTTTCGGGTTCGGGTCTTTCGGGTCTATAAAAATAATACCCATACAGGTTCCTAGCAAATTACGGGTCGGTTACGGGTCGGGTCTCCTCGGGTCCGGGTCGGGTCGGGTAGAACCGAATAGTATCGGGTATATTACGGTTCGGATACTGTTTG
>KE154164.1:7029-17799 GCA_000411075.1 Sisymbrium irio | reverse complement strand
TTATATTTTAAATGATTTTTAAATTAATTTTTCAATAAATTTTTGTTTTTTTATTTTTTTTATTATCCACCCGCAAGCGCCCGCAACCGTAAACGCTGGCGGAAAACAGCTTTTGATTTTTTGCGGTATAAAACGGTATGAAGCGGTATGCGGCGATTTTTATGATTGTTACTAACCGCCACCAACCACTATCATCCACTGCGTTTGCGTTTGCGAATGATAGCGGGTGAACCAATCAAACCCTTAGAATTCACATTCTGTTTTAGACTTTCTATCAAATCATTTTAAATGACATTAATCATAATTACCGTATAACATTCAATAACACAGTATATAAATTTAGAAAATCCATACACCAACAAAAATAAAAAATTTGCATGCTGTAAAACAAAGCAGCTGTAGCCATACAATGAATCTCAAAGGTTTCTCCACTTAGATGCAACACTTAGGGTTCATAAAATCTAAAGTGAATAACTCTATAGTTTTCCATATCTCAACTATTCAGAGTGGCATATATAATAACTTGTCCAATTTTCTCTCTCTCAGTCATATGTTTGAGATTTTGGTTTTCACCAAAGTAAATTGGATTACAACATAGGTTGTAATGTCACACGACTTTTTTTTTCTATTTTTGGTAGAATTCGTATTATATTGTTACTTCTATCCTCGACCAGTTCTTGAATACATATTTTACCATTCTTTTCAAAAATTCAAAATATTTATTATAGTATGTACAATATCAAAAATTGCTGAATGTGCTTTGGTAAATTCTTATTAGTGCCCCGTTAGATAGGTAATTTCCCATTAGTACCCCATTGAATTTTTTTATGTTTCCTAATTTTCCCATTATCACCAATTATTATCTTTTTATGATTCTCATTTTCTCAACATAATATTATTCTCTCTGTATATAAATAACAGTTTTATAATGTTTTAACCCATATGAAAAACATATTAAATTTTAACAATATGTGCATCATTTTTGTCATTAATAATTTTTAATAATTTTAAATCAGTAATAATCTAAAAAATTCAATTAAATTTATAGAAATTTACATTCTATCACTAATAATCAATAAAAGTACATAGAAAACTTCAAAAATATCTTTTTCAAACAATTTTCTTTTAAAAACTTTTATCTTTTGAAAACAGAGGAAATACATGTTTTATTTTAATGTAATTTATTTTTCATGGTATAAATATGCAATTAAATATATCTTCAAAGGAATTTGTTATTACAAATTTATTTCAATATTATTCGGTATTATTAGTATTTAACTAACTAAACAATTTATTTGTTATCTAAAATAATTTAAATTTTAATCATGGTAATAACATAAGCACAAGAAAATAGATTACTTCCAATCTAGTATACTTTTTAGTATAATATATTTTGTTAAAATTACTTTCGGTACAATATATTTCTGGAATGTGATACTATATCTATTAATAATATATAAAAGTTGAGGTTAAATGCCATTGAGAGTGTCTACATATTGAAAAAATTTAAACAACCAATAGTATTAATCCATGTCATCAATTAAATTTAAGAAATTATTGTAAATTTTATAAGTTTATTATAAATATATAACTTATATTTTTATTGTAAGAAAAAGAGGGTAAATGCCATTGAGAGTGTCCACATAAAATTAAAATTTAAGAAATTTTATAAAAATTAAACTACTAATACAAAAATACATAAAAAATAAATAATCTATAAACTTCTATTAAAAAATCAAATTAATATTATATTAAGAAAATTTCTAATTTAAAATAAATATATTGTTTGTAAAATTATATATATTGCTGCCAAAAACAAAAGTTGAGGTTAAATGTTTTTTAGAGTGTTTACATAGGATTATAATTTTAAACTCATTTAATAGTATTATTTCACATATTTAAGTTTAAGAATTTTAAAATTTTATAATTGTATTATTAATATATATAATACATAAAAAGGAAATTATCCATGTATTTCTATTAAAAAATCAGATTAATATTTCATTAGGAAAAATTCCAATTTTAAATATAAAATAAGAAAATTATCTATAATTGTTAATCAAATAAAAAATCAACTTAATGTTATATTAAGAAACTTTCTAATTTAAAATAATTATATCACTTATATATTAATAGATAACTTATAATTGATACTGGTAACACAAAAAATTAGAATAAATTTAATAAATAAATATATATACAAATATTAAAAACCTAAAAAGTATCAATAGAGTTTTTAAATCTATATATCATATATTTTAAATATTTGAATATAATGGAAATGAGACTATTTAAATGTATATATCTCAAATTCTTAAAATAATGATGAATCTAATGACTTAAATTGAGTCACATAATGGTATTTTAAGTTTAAACAAAAAGACTATATTGAATTGAAGATATTTATCAAGAGATTTAATGGATTTTTTAAAATAATAATAATGAGAGTTCACTAAGACCTTGAATATAAAAAGAAATTATGATATGATATAAAAAATTATTGGATCAAATTTTAGATTGTTTTCATTTAGTTAAAGCATTTCATGATCTACTGATTGTTATCAGTAACTTCTTTTATTTGAAAGTTTATCAATATAATTGGATTTATTCTGAAAATTGAAATTTTAGTATGAATTTAATAATTCATAGGAAAGTTTAAAAATAACATATAAAATTAGAAAATTTTTAAAGTAAAATATTAATGGATTCTTCTTTTTTCCAAAAAATTATGTCGGTTTTATAAAAAACATTTCTTCATTTTTTATAAAAGCTATAAAATTCTAAAAAATATACACTCTCTATAAATTTTGATAATAAATACATTATTTTCTGTGATTGATAATTTTCAATAAATCTAAGCCAATAGCAATTCAAAAAATTCAATTAACTCTTTAGAAGTTTACATTTTGTTATTAATAATCAATAAAAATGCATAGAAAACTTTAAAAAAAATTTGAATATCTTTTTTTCTGAAAATATTAATTAATTTGAAATAGAGAGAGTATGAAGTTATTTGGATAGTTTCCGAACAAATACATACGTAAAAAGCTTCAAATAAGAATAAAAACATTTTTAAAACGATAATTGTATACTTTAGATAAATTTTAGAAATTATAATGTTTGATATAAGTCTAACCTGTAAATATTTATAAGATATAATATACATGTAAACAAATAATTTATCAATACAGACTATGAGTTATTAACAAAAAAATATTGATTTTGCAGAAAAATGTTAGAAATTTATTTTTAAAACTAAAACAAAGTAGAAAAACATAATTAATATAGTGTAAAAATACATATATATTTATAATTTATAAATGAAAATTATAAATTTAGAATATAATGTTATTACATATACTAAAAATACTGATTATAAAAGTTTTTGCTTAAAAGTAATTATAATAATTTTCATTGAGAAATATAATAAAAAATATTATATATTTAAATAATTGATTTATTTATGTAAAATTTGTAATAAAATATATTATAATAAATTAATATAAATTTTTAATATTAAACAAATATTATTGATTATATATATTTTAACATTTTAAAATATATTAAAAAATTCTTGTGCGTAGTGCGGATTAAAAATCTAATAGAGAAGCTAAAACTTAAAGATGTTAATAAGACAGAATAGAAACTCTACGGTAAGAAACTCTTGTAGAATCCAGATGACAGAGAGGAAATCCATGAAACCTGATAAACTTTTTCATTGATTGTTATAATTTTTTTATTAGCTATAAGGATTTTGGGTGCTTAAAAATGAATATGTAATCACGAGATAACACACCTACAGTATATAGAGACCTCGAAGCTTCCACTATCAAAATTGAAAATTTAATGTCTCACGAAAATAAAACTGTTAGATAAAGAGAAAAATAGTTGGATTGGTAGATGCAAGATTCTGACCAGCACCGTAATCTAATTGTGCTAATTAACAACTCAGACCACTACACTAAAGGGATTAATTTTTGACGCCTAATTAAAATTAATGGGAAGCTTAGGGCTGGTCCTGAGTCTATAAATATACACAACTTTGTACTTTTAAAGAATGAAAAACTTGGACAAGAAAAACCTGATTTTCTCTCACTAGCTTCTCTCCCAAAACATGAAGCTATCTTTGCATTTGGTTACAGCCCCTCTCCTCTTGTTCATGATCCTCTCCGCCCCACCAGGTTAATGCTCTCTGCTTCTTCGTTTTTAGGTCTTTTATTGCACTCGATGCTCAATGTTCTTACATCAAATTCCTTTTGTACACTTAATACGATCCACTCAATAACCAGTTTTCTGTACATCAGATCTCTACCTGTTACACTTTATTCCACTCGAAGAATCAATTGTTATGGTTAATTTGCCTACTTCCTATTTTCCTTTTTCAAAAACCCACATAGTTTAGATTTAAAAGATAATTTTCTTTTTCTTTTTTTGAATGAATGTTAAATTTATTCCATCGAAAAAATTAGTTACAATCAAAAGACTCTTACAGTTGCAGAAATTCTTTCAAAACAATGGAAATTTTAGATTTAGCTATGTCTGTCCCTTGAAGCAAACCACACTTCCATTGCTTCCTCATAACCAGCAGCCCTCATTGATCGGATGGAAGAGATTCTGTTGCGGACTAGTTTGTCAACGACGCTAATAAGAGTGGACGGCACAAGTGCTGGCTCACCGTGTTTCTGTCTATTTTTTTCTCTCCAGATTGAGTAGACAGTAGCTTGAAAAGTGTAGCGATAGAGGAATAAGTGGAGTTTATCATGAGAAGAGTTTACTAGTGTCTCCAGGACCCTATCCCACGACGTGGAGAACTGATTGGCAAGGAGAGTGTGCATGAGGTCATCCCAAACTGATATTGAGTAGGTACATAGAAAGAACAGGTGATCTCTTGTCTCGATAGGAGCGTTGCATAGGGTACACGAGGTGTCAGCTTGATTGTTCCACTGAGCCATCCAATCACATGTGGATAGTCTTCCGTGGATAGCAAGCCATGTTATTACACTGTATTTTGGAGTATCAAACCGGAACCAAACCCCCTCATGCCACGGAACTTTCAGATTGACCTCACGCATGAGGTTCTATGTCTCTCTCGTGTTAAAATTTTGTTTGTAATCTCCCCGTTTCTTCTCCAAAGACGAATGTCTTCATTTTGATTAAGTCCACGATTCTTTAACTTTTGTATCTCATTTTCAATCAAATTCAGAATCTCAACTTTGTGTCTTCTTCTACGTCGGGATCTCACTGCAAATTATACAGTGGCATTTATTGCTATGCCCATGTCAATACATCCTCTTATCCCTATGAGGTCAATAAGCTTACCATAAAGCATCCATATATCAAACCAGAAAGAGGTAGTTGATCCATTTTGAATCTCTACTTTCGCGAATGTTGCGGCAATGGTTCTGTATTTAAGCAGTTTTTTCAACATCCATGAACCCAAAGAGCTGTTCTCATTGACAGACCAGAATGAGCTTTTCCGAATAAGGTGATGGCAAATCCACCTGACCCATAATGAAGTTTGCTAGGAGATAATATTCGCCATACTAGTTTCAGACAGCTGACATTATTTGCATCTTTTATCGATTTCAGTCCCAAACCTCCCTCTTCTTTTGGTTTGCACACTTCCTTCCATGATATCTTAGCTTTGTTTGGATTCAAATCCGGGCCAGACCAGAGAAAAGCTGTACTTAGTCTGTCTATCTCCGTAATACAGCTTTTGAGAAGCCTAAATGCAGAGATCCAGAAATTGATACTCGGTTTTGGGTAATGGACTGAGACCCATACCTGTGGACGGTGCATTCCAAAAACAATAATAATAGTGCATCGTCCATAATGATAAAAAAGTAAATTCAAATTTAGCATCGATTCCATTACCCAAAATCGAAAATTGTTATGGTAGAAAAGCAAAAGGTAACGTAAATTTCAAAGATTGTCAAAACCCCAACAATGAAAAGACTGCCAAAACTTGAGAAGTTGGTCCACAAAATTAAAGTTCTTTGTTCACACTCTTTTTTGTTGAACGATTTTTCTTCACACTCTATTTATAGTTAATGAGATGAAACAGAGCATATTAAATTACTTCTTAACAAAGGTTGATACGTGGGGTGGGATCTACGTACCTACTTGCATGATTATTAGTTATAACAGTTAATTACTGCAAATATTAAATTACTTTGATAGCTAGAGTGCAATCATTATATATAAACTATTTTAATTATAATTATATCTAGTTGAAAGTTAAAATTAAAAAAACAAATACGAAATCTTTAAACAAACATTCCCAAATGTTTTCATCACTCTCCAACCACTGTTCACCACATTCAATGGAATCACCACAATACAAGATCTCCTCAGGCTCTTCTTCTGAAAAAACCTTTAGACCAGTTTCAATCTCTTGATCTCTTCCGCAACCTCATTCAGAACCCTAGTATATTATTGATACCAAAGAACAACCTTAGTATATTATAAAAAAATATCATCTTTTTCTTAATATATTTTTATTTGAAAGCTTTTTCAACTAAAACACAATTATTATATAAACATATACATATATGGAATTTTTAAGTATATAAAAATTCAAAATGCCAAGAAATATTCTCTCTTATTCAATATGAAACCAAAGGTACAAATATATATATATTACAATAGAGTCGACCATAGTTCCTATATAATAAGAAGATATATATGAAGCTAATATCTAAGCTAATCTGTACAAATCCATCCTTATCTTAATAATCTAATCATTATTTCCAATACTCCCCTTAAAGATGGAGCATGTAGATCTCGAAATGCCCATCTTACCAATCAAATACTGAAATTGACATGGAGGAAGAGACTTTGTAAAAATATCCGCCAGTTAATCAGTAGTCTTAACATGAGGAGTCAGCATGGAGCCATCCTGTACTACATGATGGATAAAATGACAGTCTATTTTGATATGTTTAGTCCGTTCATGGAACACAGGATTGGCTGCAATATAAATAGCCGCCTTGCTATCACAAAACAAAAACATCGGATCTCGTTGACTTACTCCAAACGCCTCCAAAAACTCCTTAATCCTTTTAAGTTCACTGAGTGTCATTGCCAGTGCACGATATTCAGCCTTAGCCGATGACCAAGACACAACATGCTGTTTCTTTGTCTTCCACGAAACAATAGAATTGTCAAGCGTAACCTAATAACCAGTGAGAGAATGTCGGGTTAATGGGAAAGCCGCCCAATCTGAATCACAAAATGTAGTAATACGCAAATCACTGTTGGAGCTTGACAAGATTCCTTATCCCGACACTTTCAAATACCAAACTAGACACATTACAGCATCCCAATGCTTTTGATGAGGCTGTTGGAGAAACTGAGCCAAAATATGTACCGCATAACTTATCTCGAGCTTTGTTACAGCCAGATACACCAGACATCCAACTAATCGCCGGTATTTCAAAGGTTCTGTAAAGAAGAGACCTTCTTCATGCGCCAAATTGTGATATTGCTCCATTGGTGTAGGAGTAGGCTTGGCACCAAGGAGTCCATAATCCTCCATAATGTCAAGAGCGTATTTTTTCTGAGACAAGTAAATACCCTCCTTGCCACGAGAAACCTCAATTCCCAAGAAACAACAAAGAACCCCCAAATCTTTTATATGGAAGCAATGATGTACATAAGATTTGAAACTTGAAATAAGCTCCGTGTTATCACCACCAAAAAATGAGACTGTCAACATAAACCAAGACAAAAAACTTGAGCGACCACGACACAATATAATCAGTGAATAATCTTTATAATTCTGCTTAAAACCAAACTTAAGTAGTGCCTTTGCCAACTTAGCAAACCAACACCGTGGAGCCTGACGAAGGCTATAGAGAGATTTCTTAAGACGACACATCCTTGTATCATCGGGGTCAGAAAAACCAGGAGAAAGTTTTATGTAAACCTCCTCTTCCAAATCACCATGAAGAAACACATTATAAAAATCCATCTTGAAAAGCTCCCAATTCTTTGCTGCAGCCACTTCAAGCACAATACACATTGTAGTCATCTTCACTACTGGAGAAAACTTTTCCTGATAATCAACACCCTCCTCCTGACGATTACAAGAGCCACAAGACTCACCTTTTGGAGTTCTATAGTCCCATCGGAGTTATATTTGAGCTTGTAAACCTACTTACAGCCAATCACTTGTTTACCTGAAGGTAATGTTGTGACATCTCAAATATCCCTTTCTTCCAGAGCAACAACCTCATGTTTCATTGCTCCTCGCCAAAACTTATGCATAACCCCCTCTTTATATGTCTTTGGCTCAAACTCGACTGTTATGGCAGCTGAGAATGCATTCACCGAAGAAGACAAACGATGAGGAGAGAGATAATGAGTTAATGGATACAAGGACTTTCCTGAAGACTCAGACGAAGTAGGAGAAGAAGCAAGAGGGGTTTTATCATTAGTCTGAGCAGCATAAGTAACATATGAAGCCAGTCGAATTGATGCTTTCTTTTCATTTTTACCTCGGCCTAAAGAGTCGTCAATCACAGTTGCAGGCGTAGAATCTGCAACAGACGAAATAGCAGGATATCAGAGGAAGGAGTAGAGACTCCCCCTGTCTCTGTGCTGGGGCTCCCTTGGTCAGTTGGTATTGGAGAGAACACCACCGGATCATCATCTTCAAAGACCGCCGGATGGCGAGCTGGTAAAATAGATAAACCGGAACCGACATAGAATCAACAACATCTCGAGAAACAAAATTCTTTTCTAGTTTGAGATCGTAAACAATCCAGCCTTTCTGCCCCATCGGATACCCAAGGAAAACATACTGAGATCTGTGAGCATCAAATTTATCTCTACCACGAGATATCTGTCGTGCATAACAAAGAGAACCAAAAACGCGCAGGTCATCATAAGATGGAGGACTGCCGTACAAAAACTCATATGGTGTTTTATTTTGAAGCAGAGGTGTTGGTGTTCTATTGATGAGGTACGTAGCAGCAAGCACACTCCCCCCAAAAACGTTTTGGTAAATTCCCTTGAAATAGTAGAGTTCGGGCAACATTCAGTATATGTCGATGCTTTCTCTCAACACGTCCATTCTGCTGGGGCATTTCAACACAATATTTTTGATGCAAGATCCCTTTCTCCGCAAAAACTTTCTGGGACACAGAAATTCAGACCCATTGTCACTTCGATCCGTTTTGATCTAAGTTTGAAACTGTCGCTCAACGAACCAAACAAATGCTTGTAAAGCAGCCAGAGCTTCCTTCTTCTAGAGAATAGTCCAAACTGCTCTAGAGTAATCATCCACAATAGTAAGAAAATTATGTGCCCCAGAAATAGAAGGTTCTTTATTGGGTCCCCAAGGATCACAATGGATCAACGAAAAAGAAGACACTACTTTATTAAGACTATTAGAAAAAACACCACATGCTTGTTTAGTTCGGAGACAAACACCACAAGATTGTTCCAAATCCCCCAAAACACTAGAAAAACCACCAACATAAGCTAAAACAGAAAGACCTCTTGACGATGGATGTCCCATACGATGATGCCATATATCACGAGTTGGAACCTTACGAACATGACCAACTTAAATCGCAATTGCACCTCATAATGATAAACTACATCACTCTCTCTACGTGCTCCAATCAAAGTATTCAAAACGAGATCATGTATCACACAAAACCGTTAGTAAAAAGAACAAAGCTAGCAACATCACGAAGCAACTGAGCGATGGAGATGAGTGTAATGAAAAGACTAGGTGCATAGAAAAAATGTTTCAAAGTAAGGTGTCCCTTAATATTCAAACTTCCATGGCAAGTAGCCCATGCAATTTTTTCCATTGGGCATAGAAATCAAACAAGGTGATATTGCCTCAATGTCTGTGAGTAGTTGGACATCACCGATCATATGATAAGGCGCGCCAGAGTCAATAATGATATCAAATCTGCAATCTTTATTAAAAAAAGTAGCTTGTCTTTCTTAACAGAGAGTTAGTTGGACGAGGTGTCTGTTGAATGTTCAGAAACTGAGCTAATGTTGCCCACTATTCTGAAGTTAAACTTGGAATACCCGTCGTAGGTGCCACCGAAGATGTTGCCGACTCCACCATCTGAGTATTATAAGCATGAAAACCAGAGCCACGGCCACCACGATCAAGCCCCTCTGCCACGACCACCACGGCTTAGCCTTTTCATACCAATCTGGAAAACCAATCAGCTGAAAGCAGGAGCCAACGTCATATCCCTGGTTGCCAAAATGAGAACAAACCAATTGTTGGTTTGATGTATCGAGTAGAAGCTGCTCAAGGAGTCGATACCACCGTCTGTTGAGAAGTGGAGTTTGTTGTGGAGTCGAGGAGTCGAATATATTAGTACTCTCCTCACCACACTCTTCTCCCACCTCAAGGTCCCATTGTGCTACGAGACTTGCATCGAAAAGGTTGAGCTGATAGACACGGTACATCTGTTCAGTGCCAAAGTCCTCCGAAACGAAGAGAAGTATGTCTACACAGACCAGTTCGGAGCTACCACCTTCTGCATCCTCCCAAACCTGATGTTCTTGGTTTTTAATAGCTTTTAGGAATCATTTTCATCATCTTTTTAACTTTTTTCATTGCATTTAGGTATTTTTAGGTTATATATGCTTGCATAAGTCTAAATCATGTATTGGAGTGGCCAAAGTAATGTTTTGGGGCAATAGAAGTTGTTTGGAAGGTAGAATGATGAAGGAAAATTGTTTATAGCGTCACAGAGGCTCAGTGCAGCAGTTTGGCATGAATTGAGCCGC
>KE154163.1:69889-80950 GCA_000411075.1 Sisymbrium irio | reverse complement strand
GTGAATTCCTTCTTCAGTATGGTCCAAGAGCTCCGGTTCGAGCTGTGCTCCATGATCTCCATCTTGGCCCGGGTTTTGATCTGAGGCGCATCATTTCTCCTGCCGGTTTTGGTAGGCATTCGTTGTCAGATTGGTCATCTTGCGTTTCCGCATTCTTTTTGACCGCTCCAAAATTTTCCATAGTTACCGAGTTTTCCGAGCTCTCCAGCGAAGAATTTAGCGGTAAGTCTCGTCGCAATGCTGCGACAGTTTTCTGTTGAATGGTCGGTTGCTTAATGGAAATTGAAAAAGACCTTTTCGTCAAAGGCTACGACACATTTCCACTTGTTCCAAGGCATTTTTCCTCATGCTCCAAGGCCTCGTTCCTCGTGTTCGAAGGCTATTTTCCTCGTCCTGCTGTGGTAGGAAGTCTCTCTCTGTTTACTTGGTAATTATGTACTCCTCCAGAATTGAGCCCTTCGTGTTTCTTATAACTACTAGTACGCCAGATCCATCTTTCGACTAGGACATTAACCTTATGGTATAGAGGTTTAATTGTTTGTTTTGGAGACCATAACTTCTTGGCTAGGATTATTATATCGTCTTAGTGATACACAAAATTTGAGGCACAATGCATGGCGTCTTGGATGGTCAGCGGAGTATTCAAAGTGACAGCTTGGGGCGTGGCTGATAGCTTGGTGAAATTTTGATCGCACCTGCTTTATTTCCTTGGCCGTTCAGTTGAGCTGATCTCATAGTTTGTTGATTTCGCTTTTTTGGTTTACGAAGGATGATATACAGCTCAGCTGGGCTGCTTTTCTCCTCTCTTCAGTCCTTTCCTCTCGTTTGACCAGAAGCACATTCTCCTCTTCCTAGGTCAACTCCCTTATGTCTTCGTCGTCTGTCTTGCCTTCTGGCTGATTGGCTATCGTATCTTGCTGCTCATCGAGTCCTTGGTCAGAGGTTCCTTTGCGTTGTAAAGGTGGTGGACCGGAAGGGTTTAGCCTCGCACCTATCGGCGTTTCTTTGCCTGTGGTTAGTCCCTCGGGAGAAACCAAGAAATTGAGACAGCTCTTTCGAAACTGTTGACCTTTCACTGGAGGGGCTTTTTTATGTCGGCTTCCGTCTCAGATACCCTCCAAATCCTTGGTCAGTGTGATTTTGAACTTCTCCTGCTCAGTCTGATGCTCTAAGAGTGTGGTTAGCATCGTCTTTAGCTTGACTATATCATCCACAACTTCTCCTTGGGTGGTTCCCAGTTGGCTGTTCGCTGGTTGTTGCCTAATTTCCGTCTCTTGACATTGCTGTCCCAGATTATCTTGCCCTTAGGGTGTAAAATATTTCTCGTCCCCATAGATGTTGTCAAGCTGTGAGAGTCGAAACACACACAATCAAAACATATAAAAAGTGGGGCTCAAAAATTATATTTTATAAAAGCTCAAATACAAAGATTGTAAATGTTTAGTTTTATTAATCTCTTTCCAAAAGTACAAAGAATATTCATATATGATGTAAAGTCTTACAATATGAGTCTAAGTATTCACAATGGAATGGCTAAAACCTATTATATGCTATCATATAGATACTTCATGTCTCGGGGGTGTTGAGAAGTACTCCTAGTTATGTGGAACTTTGTTAAATATGTTGACTTGCTGACTTTATATACTTTGATGGGCTTCGGTCCAGTCCATGGTCTAACTTCTTCAGCATGGCGTCGTTTGGTCTTGCCATGATCTAGCAAGTCTTTGTCCTAGTACATTTCTGATTTTAGTCACCATCTTTTTAAGTCGTCTTACCTCAGCCTGTGAACAGTATTACGAACAGAAAGTGAATAGTAGCCTAAATGTAAAAATGCCGAAATGATCTAAAAACTCACAGGTTCAGTCAAGAATTGTTGTGGAAGTATGTAATAGAGTTTGGTTGCTGTTTATACGTTTTCCTCAATAAAGTGTTGTGATCGCCAAATCTCTTCCTGAAAGAAGTGAGCGACCCATTATCTTCCTCGAGTAAGTGGGCAACCAGAAAATGGTCCTCGGACAAGTTGTGGTCACCAATTTTCTTCCAAGAGGAAGTGGTCAACCAGGAAATGATTCTCGTACAAGTTCTGATCTCACATTGTCTTCTTACAGGAAGTGGATGACCAGGAAATGATCCTCAGACAAGTTGTGGTCGCCCATTCTTTTCATAAAGGAAGTGGGCGACCAGAAATGGTCAGAGAAGTTGTGGTTGCCCATTCTCGCCCTAGAGGAAGTGGGCGGCCAGAAAATGATCACCAGACAAGTTTTTATCACCCATCCGAGAGAAAGTTGGCAACCAGAAATGATCCTCGGATAAGTTGTGATCGCCCATTCTCTTCCTAGAGGAAGTGGGTGACCAGAAGGATCCTGGAACAAGTTTTGGTCGCCTATTTTTGTTCTACAGGAAATGAGAGACCATGAAATGGTCCTCAAATAAGTTGTGATTGCATAATCTCTTCCTAGAGGAGACCAGCATTTGTGCTACGAGAAGTTGTGGTCACCCAATCTCTTCCTAGTGGAAACGGGTGACCAGCATTAATGCTCGGACAGGTTATGGTCAGCCAATCTTTTTCTAGAGGAAATGGGAGACCAACAACTAGTGTCTTGGTGTTTGCTTGCTACCCCCTCTTTCTTAGAGGAATCGGGCGACCAACAACTTGTCTATTGATGTTTTCTGGTCAGCCACACTTTCTAGAGAAAATGGGCTACCAATAACTTATGTCTTGATGTTTTCTTGTCTTCCACTCATTTTTAGAGGAAGTGGGTGATCAGCAACTTTGAGTTTTGATTTTTTCTGGTCGCCCACTCTATCCGCTGGAAATTGGTGGTTAACAACTTATGTTTTTATGTTTTCTGGTCACCCATTATTTTTCAGAGGAACCGGGTGATCAGGAAGTCACTTTTGGGGAAGCTTGTGGTCGCCTAAACTCTCCTACTGGAAGTTAGAAACAATGATTCGATCCTCGAAAGAGTTTCTTGTTGCTCAAAACACTCCCCGAGAAATACGGTGGGAAATTTTTAAGTTAATATGGTTGAGAGACGAGTTCAGCTCGTTTTTCTTCCAAGGAAGCAAAATAACGAGTTTATATTAGATTTCAAGGTCTACCAATATTTGGTGTTGTTTTTCACCATTTTCACAATTTTAGGTTGATTATAACAAAGAGATTTGAATAATTTGCTAGAACATGTTTAGATGAGCAAATCGGTCTATGTGCAAAGAGATTTGTCATATATAGAAGTTGTGTGAACATATCAAACTTTCCCATAGATTTTCCTTGAATCCCTGATTTTATTTTTATGCTTAGCATTTTTAATCTCATCACTGATTTAAACCTTTCTTAGACGTTTTTAATGTTGGCTTTGATAGATTTTGATAACTGAAACAAAACTTATTTGCTTTAACATACTCTTAAACAAACAGTCTGTAGTGCCCCTTCATCGGTCTCTAAGAATTTAACACCTACATACTACCGATGCACCTCTATACACTTGCAGAATATATAGGGTTAAACTAGTCTCACACTTGGCACCGTTTCAGGGGATATTTTTGTGTGCCTTCAGTTTTTAGAATTAAAAGTTTGACTAAAACACTTATTTTATTTTATTTACTAATTGTTTCCTCTTCTTCTTGTCTTGTGTGTCTCGGGTGTATCCTTAAGGAGTAACAAAGATGCACAACTTCTCTATCTTACCAATAAGAAATAAGCTCACTTGAAATGGATGAACCGGACACCAGCAATCACAGACTGAGGATCGGACTACACTGAGTCAGAATCAAAATGAGAGTTAGTGAAGTTGTTGGAGGACGAACCAAAACCGGGATCAGAATCTAAATGTGAGAAATAAGGAGAAATGGCTGAAGAACATATAAGATTGCTCTGTGATGAGCACATACCTTCTGAATGCTACAACAATCGCTCCGTAATTGTGTTGCTTCCTTTCTAGAGGAACGATTTCGAGCTGAAAAATAGCACCATCACTATGGTGAAGCAGAATTAGATTCATGAGTTGAGAAGTAAACAGCCAGTGGAACACATTGAGGCTTTTAAGATCTCGTTGATAAAATCAAAGCTAATGGTGTTACCCTCGAATGGCTGATCTGCAAGCTTTTCCCTCACTCTCTTAGGGATAAAGCTTTGAGATGGTTGAAGCAGTTGGAATTACTTTCTCTGAGAATGTGGGAGGAAACAAGAAAGGCATTATTGAACAACTTCTTCTCAGAATCGAAGTCTGAAGAGCTGCATAATAAAATCTTTACATTTCAACAGAATGGTTTGGAGACTTTTGGTGAGTCATGGGACAGACTCAGAGGTCTACATCAGAGAGTTTCCTTAACACGGTTTCATTGATAGCCAAATTATCGGACTTTTCTTCACTAGAATGAACTTCCAATATAAGATGGCATTGGAAACTATGAGTTGGGAAATTTCAAGGAGCAATACACTGATGATTCCATCAACGTGATCAAGAAATTTGATAAGAGTAGTAGTGTGAATCACCATCCTTAATTATGCAGCTTTTAAAGGCTTGAGTACTACTGAAGTTCAATCAATTTATGAGATCAAAGAGATGATGGGTCAATTTCTGAAGAAACAAAAGAGGATGGTTCTCTTTGCAGAGAAAGTGGATGAGGAAGTTGATGTTGAATACTA
The DNA here is from genome assembly GCA_000411075.1 of Sisymbrium irio. Classification (NCBI taxonomy): domain Eukaryota; kingdom Viridiplantae; phylum Streptophyta; class Magnoliopsida; order Brassicales; family Brassicaceae; genus Sisymbrium; species Sisymbrium irio. The sequence continues at coordinate 76,302 of KE154163.1, read as the reverse complement.
ACTATGTCGATTGAGCTGTTACCAAGGGCCAAAATATCAGTATCAACCAATGAATGCAAATTTCAAGCCATTTACCCATCGCCTGAGCTGGAAAAGCAAGGATCAGTCATTGAATCTATGTTGCAGAAAATTCTCTAAGGGCAACAAAAGATCAACTCTGATCTGAAAGTGAAGATGGACTATACGTAAAATTATTTGAATATCAGAATGGATGCCATTAACACACACATGAGGCAGTTGGACAGTCAGGTACATAAAGCGCAGATAAAGGTGACCACTAGTTTGCAACCTCCAGATTTGGTTAGGGCTGTACGAAGTTTCTTGGGTTATGCAGTTATCTACCGAAGGTTCATAAACCATATTTATTGAACCCTTGTTGTTATCATTATATTATTTGCGAAATGAGTTTTTGGAATGGAGTTCTTTCATTAAAAGTTGAATTGGCTAATATTTATTGTCCTTGATGAAGAGCATATTTTTAGATTTTAAAGTATTAAATTAACGTGTTAATTTTCTCGACTAAACATGGATTAATGGGTTATGTAGTTCGCAGAGCCCATATAATATATTGTATTTGTATGGCCCAGGAAAAGATTGATATTTAGTTAGAATATAATAATTAGCTTCAAAAATTCAAAACTAATAGATCCCACAGTTTTACAAAAACATAATTTTTTAGTTAATAAAAGAACGTAGATTGCCACATAAAAAAAGGAAAAGGGCAATCAAATATAATATATATTCATAGTTCAAAAAAAAATTAATATTATCATTTAAATTTAAGATAGGTTTGTACCTAAATATTTTTGGTACCAAAACAAAATCACCAAAACATATCATAAATATGATAAAATAAATATAATCAATCTAAATCCTGAAAATTATAAACTGTAAAATATCTAGATCTATTTCAGGAAGAGATTCATTGAAAAAAATACCATATATATATATATATACTCAGTAAGTTTTTGGAATGATATTATTTATGCTACTCTTAATAAAAAATTATTTTTAATATATATTATTAGTGTTCATAGATATTTTCTATTCCCGAATTTGTGGGTTGGAAGAGTTAAAAAGAAAAGAAATTAGCTGCAAAAAAAGTTTTTGGAAATTATAAGACTTCAGAAATTTAAAAAGAAAAAGAATCTGTATGATTATAAAATAAATTTTATCTGTTATTTTTAAAAAATTTCTACAGAAAAAACATGTGTTTGGATTTAAAGATTGAGGTTTATTTGTTATTTTTAAAGTATGCATTATAAAATAAGATATTGACCAAAACTTGATTGTATGGATGTAAAAAAGAAAGAATTTTTGGGGTTTAGTTATCATTAAATTTGGTTATAATTAATAAATCTAAAATCATTATTTGAAATATTTTTGTGACTAACTCTTAACATGGTATGTTTTATATATCTATAAATTAGATCGTTAAAAATTTATTTTATGATAAAAATAAAAATATTAGAATCTGGTGGATATATTAAGGACGATTGTGTTTGATATTTTCTAGAAAAATATTCTCATAATGGATAAATTCGTAAATATATTTATGATATTATTGAAAATGTATTCAAGATTTTAGAAATGAAAAACAGATCAGGAAAATATTTTTTAGGAAAAAATTTGGAATAAGAAAGAGAAAGCTAGGTTAATGAGATTTATATATTTTTTAAATGGAGAAGGCTTAGAAAATCAAAATTAGAAAATATTCTTGTTATTAGATATAAAAAGGAAACAAAAAATATTCTCTATCTAAACTTTTGATGATAAGATTAGATATATATCAATACCTGATTTTGTTTACTTGAATAAATGAATGGATTTAGTTTATATTAGGTGATATCGAAAATTATCGTAGCTTAAAAAAATCATAACTATATTCTACGTGCTTCCCTATATATAAGTACTTTGTCTCCCTCTAATATTGGTTACGTGATTTTTCTTTTTCCTAGGTCTAGGGTTATTTTTCCTGTATCTCATTTCTCTTCGTGTTCTTATGTTTCTTGGAAATTCATATAATTTTAATATGTTTTGTTTCACCATATGTTATAACTGCGTATTTATTTTAGAATGCAGCTACGACTATGATCAGTTACGGGCTTTACTGCACATCGTCAAGTAAGTTTGTTACAGTGTTTTTGATTCCGTTTAACTGATTTGTTGCTTTGTTGTTATTACATATATGCTCAATCAGTATTACTCGACTTCAAACACACTTGAATCCACACTGACCAATTCCTAATCTATCCAAGAGAATCAAACGCTCATCTAAAATGTTCGTTCTATCTCTTAATAAAACATAGGTCGCTCACCAAACCTCACACAAGGTCTCTCTCAAAGGTGTGAACCCTAACACTTAGGTTTCGACCCATTTGGTGCCTACGATATTGACGTCCTTTGGTGGAGGGACAAGAAACCAGACGTCAAGTCTGGCAAACTGTTCGAGTTTGTCATGCATAGCTCCTGTCCAGATTTCATCTTCTAGCGCCTGATGAACATATTTTGGTTCAATCAACGAAACAAATCAGTCGATACTAGAAAGCCGAACCATAGCCTTGAAGTCAATCTTCTTGTGTCTCGTCACTCTGTCACCAAACACATTACCAATCACATCCCCAAGAGAGTGATTCTTGTGAACCACACTGTCATCATTAGAATGATTCTCTGCAGCCGCCTTGGTTAGGGTGGGAAGTGAGGCAGATCTTGTGTCAGAGTGCTCTGTGTCTGTGTGGTTCGGGTTAACAGCAGTTGGAGCATCAACTACAATCTCTTCAAGCTTGTATCCATTTCGATCATCAAACACCACATTTACTGACTCAACGATCTGTTGTGCTCTTCGATTGTAAATTTGATATGCTATGTTGTTAGTGACATATCTCAAGAAGATCCCTTCATCACCTTTGGAGTCAAATTTCCCAAACTGATCCTTGTCATTTAGAACATAACAGACACAGCCAAAAACATGAAATTAACTCAAGTTTGGTGTCTTTCCTTTTGAGATCTCATAGGGAGTTTTTTTTTTGTCCCCGGGCGAACATACACACGGTTGATGATATAGCATGCCATGTTGATTGCTTCAGCCTAAAAGACTTAGGCTTAGGCTCAACAAAACATTGATTTGAGCTCCAAGCCTTTCTGACAACCTTGAAGAAGGTCCAACATGATGCCTTTTTGTGACCCAATTTCCCACATATGAAACAACATGCTCGATTTTTCTGGTTAATAATGGATCGTTTTTGACGCTAGCATCATGTTTAGTACCAGTAGAGTTTGCTGCACTCGACACAAACATCATGGCCTTGCCAGTTTCACAACCTTGGTAGCCCAATCCCCAGTTTACCTTAGGGGGTTGACCCATCTGCAAAAGCTGATCCAGGCTCTTAGTCCCACTACTTAGCATTTTTACCTTCTTGTGAGTCTCGGTAAGAGTCTGCTCGAGACTTTTGTTCTTCTCCTTTTCCTGGATGTAGGCTTCCCATGTATCAGCAAATTTTTATTCCATTTCAGCATTCCTTTTTTTTCTTCCTCCAGCTCTTTCGCCACTGTCTCACTCAACTGATCTTTTGCTTTGTCACATTCCTTCACATTGTCAGTTGATGACTCATTGGACGCTTGTTCAATTTCAAGTATGTTCACTTGAGCCTTGAGCATAGCTTTATCTTTGATGAGCTGCAGAATTTCATGACTCTATTTAAGCCATTCTTCATAAAGATTTTTGTACTCTCGTTTCACATCAACTTCTTTATCCTCTGATTCTGAATCTATGCCTTTTTTGGGATCATCAATATATACTGATGCAATGAAGTTGATCATCAGCTCTTCCTCTTCTTCCTCTTCTGATTCGGTGTTACTGAAGCACATCATTGATCTTTCATTACCTTTAGTCAGGCTCGGACACTCAGCTTTCACATGGCCGAAACCTCTGCACTCACTACATTGCAGCTCTCTTCTCTTGATTAGTGGGCATTCATTCTTGAAATGACCATAGCCTTCACACTCATGACATTGCATATCTTTTTTCTTGCTCGCTCTGTCAAATTCAGAGTTTAGTTTGAGATTACGATTTCCATACCGATCTGATTCAGTTCGCATCCCAGGATTGATAGTTCTGTTCTGAACTTTTTTAACCCTTTTGAGCATCTTGTTGAAGTTAGGAGTTATCAGTCCCATTGTTTCTTCAACTTTCTTCAAACGTTCATCCTCTTGACTCACACTAAAGGCAATACCTTGTCCTTGTTTTGGTTTTCCTTGCATTAGCTCCATTTTTTAGCCTTAAGCATCCCTACCAACCTGTCATACTCCATTTCATCAGTGTTCATGGAGCATTTCAGGAGAACCTTATGTGCTGCAAACCGTTCAGGCAGACATCTTATGAGTTTCTTTACCAGTTTCTTCTCATGATATTTCTCCCCAAGCACCAAAGCTTCATTAGCAATGGTACTGAGTTTCTTCGAGAAGCTGCCAATGAATTCATTCGATTGCATTCCGAGGTTTTCAAACACCGAAGCCAGATGATCAAGACGAGTACGCTTCATACTCGCATCTCCCTCAAAGTGATTTACCAAGGTGTCCCACGCTTCCTTTGCGGTTTCACATCCTTGAATGATCTTGAACTGATCAGTGTCAATAGATGACATGATCGTGGAAATTGCCTTGGAGTTGAACTTGCATGTGTTTTTCTCTGCTTCAGACCACCTTGGCAATGGTTTTGGGACAACAGTTTTGTCCTCCAGAATCATTGTTGGTTCAACCCAACCTTCAAGTACTGCAGCCCATGCTGCTTTATCAATGGTCCTAATCACATGCCTCATTCGCACCTTCCAATGACCAAAGTTGCTCTCATCAAGCATGATGGGTTTTTGAACCGCAATCAGTTCCTTGGTTTCCATGTTCTTCCCGAGATAACCTGATAAACACAAACTTTTACAGAAGATTGACCACTCTGATACCAAATGAAAAGACTAAGAACATGATACCAAGAGAAACCAATATTCAATAACTTGACCTTTATTAGAAATCACTTGAACACCAAAGTACAATGCTCAATCAGTATTACTCAACTCCAAACACACTTGAATCAACACTGACCAATTTCTAATCTATCCAAGAGAATCAAACGCCCATCTAAAATGTTCGTTCTATCTCTCAATAAAACCTAGGTCGCTCACCAAACCTCACACAAGGTCTCTCTCGAAGGTGTCAATCCTAACACTTTAAAAACTTGAATAAAGATTAGGAAAAGTAAACAAAAAGCAATCAAAGAAGGAAAAAAGTACGAAGAAAAATAAGCTAAATGCAATATAGATGAAAAAGAAGGAGAAGATTATCAAATATAAAGACCAAAATATAAAAATGAACGGAAAAAAGATAACGCCGATTAAACAAAAAGGAGAGAAAGACAAGGAACAAAAATTGAAATAAAAATGGAACCCCCTTTCTATTCTTGAGAGGAATGGGTCTCTATATGCCTCTCCAACTTGTCTCTTGCATTCTTTTCAGTTATTTTTTCGGGATAGAACAAATCAATTTGTAAGTTTCAAGTGTATTTTGGTAAACATATATGAAACAGTTGTTTTTTTCTTATTATGCACAAAAATTAATTAATCTTGATAAATACCTTGAATTTACTATGCCTAAAACTTATGGTTGGTTTTTTTCCATGTGATGAAATGATCCGGTCAGACAGTTTGTGGGATACCCCTTCTTTGCTTCGACAATTGTTTGTGACGATGGTCCGTAATTGTAGTATGGAAGACCTTTTTACTGTTTTGATGGTAAACTCTCATTGCTGATCCTTGACCTTAATCTAGACCACAGAGGACTGATATGTCATTGGTGTCCATGTTTAATGTGTTTCCATAACATATGATTATTTTATCACCCAAATTGGAGGTTTCAGTGTTGGTATCAGAGCGGGTTTGCCGTCTCGGTGCCAACCTGGGAGGCGGGTAGTAGTTAGAAATAGAAAAAAAAATTCGAAAATTTTAAAATTTTTGTTTTCATGGACCTATTTAAAAAAAAAATCCAAAGACACTCGTTCGATTCGGATTAGTTCATTGATTATCAGCTTTTAATCTCAGCTAAAGTTTAACCAGCCTATTTTTGTTATTCAGTTGCCACCGAGGAAAGTTAATTGTTGTCACGCCCGGTTTGTCGGTTGATCATTGTTCAGCAAGTTGTGGTTGATCAAGTCATTGTTCAAAAGGTTAATCAGGATGCCGTTAGATAGATCGCTAAAGAGGCAGTTAGGAAAGCTGCTCAGGAGGTAACAAAGCTTGTACCACAGAAGGCTGCTCGGATTGTCGCACAGGAGGCATCTCAAATAGCTGCAGAAGAGGATACTCAGATAACAGCAGAATGGGTATTTAGTCTGATTAGTCAATTAGCCGTTAGTCAGGGAGAAAAAC
>KE154163.1:26196-52967 GCA_000411075.1 Sisymbrium irio | reverse complement strand
CTCGTCCACATCGTGGACACCACCCGTGGACATTGTGTATCTCCATTGGAAAAAGAAGATATTCGAAATAGAGAGAAAATCGATATTAAATCGGGAACCTATATCAGAAACCCAAAACCGTTAAATATTCAGCCAAAATATTCAAAGACTTTACCTATGGATCTGCTGTGACAGACGAGCCTGAACAACTCAGAAGTTAAGATCCAAACGTTTTCCAAAACAAATAAAGAACAAACACAACCAAAGCAAAACAACCTTCCATTGAAACCAAAGAGACAGCCGGAAACACAGACAATTACGGCGGCGTGTGCACTAGGGTTGACATCAAAGGTGGCTGTAAATTTTTTTAGGGTTTTTACGAGTGATGAGAAGGAATTTTGTTTGTTCGGTTAAAACAAATTAATTGGGGTAAGAAACAATTCTAGAAAGCCATGGAATATTGGGCCCGATCTACAATTCAAAATTCAAATTTCGAACCCAAAACGAAACCATAATTTTCCTAACCAGCTTCTGTTAATATTTGAGGGGCTTTTGTGATATTAACCAAACCTAAAGTCCACTACCCACAAAAAGTCACTAAACTGTAAGAAATATAACTTAAAGTGCTATTATATGTAATTCACTCATCTTTTTACTCCATTTAGATACTCCCTCGTCAAATTTCCAGCAGCATCTTTATGCATATACATCCATCTCCGTTGCTCGTATATATTACCACCAAAAAACATATTTGAAAACAAAAATTGAAAATTTTCAGTTTTTTTTTTCTTTCTCAAACGATTTCTTTTTTTTTTAAGAATCATTTTTTGTTGTTGTTGTTTGAGTTGTGATTTATGAAGATAGAAGACTTCTTATTTATAGGCCAAAACTAAACAAGGAATTTACAAAATAAAAGTTTACAGTTCTTTACAATCGAGATTACAACTTATTTACGAGGAACATGTCAGTTGTAAAATTACAGGTACACCAAATAAAAAAACATGCCCACCTACTTTCTATTTTTGTTGTTAAGGTCTTGTAAACAATGTTCGTCATAAAAACGTTGGTAGTTAGTAGTTACCATCTCATTTACGACGAAAGTTCCTGTTCTCCTAAAAGCTTTGTTATTTCATCGTAAATAAGCGACGATTTTACGACGAATTCTTTACTCGTAATTTTACAAATACTTTACGACGAATTCAAATTTCGTCGTAAAGTTGATGCTATGTTGTCTCTTATTTACGAAAAATCTTTTTCCTCCTAAAATTTTCTCGCTAATCGAATGTTTTGTTGTATTAATACATAATTGTCTCAAAAACAGTTAGTTGTATCATTTAATCCGGTTCAAAACCAATTAGTTATACTATTTATAAGAGTAGTACCAAAATATAAATAAACAAAAAGTAGTTCACAATAGATTGAAGGTACGTTTTTCTTTGTCATTACATCTTATCATTCCATATATGATTGTTTTTCGGATTCAAGACCAACAAATAGTAAAAATAAATTTCAGTTACGTTGTAATTTCATTTATCGTAAGAATTTTGTAAATTCACCAAATCAACATATTGTAAGTGTAACACCCCCTAATCGGTCTAGAACTAAGTTGACTGGTCCGCGGTGCAACAATCAAACACTAACATGCACGACCAACCTTAGATCCTGAACCAATTCAAAAATTGCTACAAAACGGGTCCGAAGAACGGTCCAACCAAGTCTTTAGACTCAGTCCAAAACCCCGGTCGGTCCATCCTTGGTTTCGTCCCTCTTGACCAAGGCCTAAGGCTTTGCAACCCGTACTATGGTCTCGAGTTGTGTTAACTCGGATAAAGCTAATATCAATAGAACTGTGTACCTTCAGATAAATCTTCTTTTATTACATATAAATAAGGTACTTTAAAAATCTTCACCCAAAACAATATTCATATGAGTGCTCGAGTCAAAGATAATACATACTATAATCTAAAACCTTTGCAAAAGCAACACAAAACTACGCCGGCACCCTAACGTCCAATGATCCCACTAAAGGTAACCTAAGGGGTTCCTGCAAAACAAATAGAGTCATGAGTAACCTAATGTTACTCACTGACTCCAGGACTCTCTATTCAACACTATAATATTCCCCAACCCAAAATCCCCAAAAGAAAGATAGCCGAAGCAACAGAACAACAACACACAAAGCACATAATCAATATCAGAGATATGCACAAACACAAACGTAAAGATGCATTATAAAACACTACTATGCATGCACCACCCCAACACCACCACACTATAACTCCACTTTGTGAGAATCGGATTTCGCACAATGTATTTTGGGAAAGTAATTCAACAATTGGGTCCCGAAACTGAAATAAAAAGATGACAGCTAATATCGTAAAGACGGATTTTATTATCGATAAGTTTTCTCGTACAAAAGGACGAAATAAGCAATAAAGGAAAATTTGTAAGTTGCCTAAAAACCCTAAGTACGAAAAGTATGCAAAGAGAATTCCCCTTTCAAAGCTTTACATCGACAAGTATTTATATGGACGATTTTAAGTCTAAAGTAGCCTTTCTATTTTCCGCCGACTTCAGGGAATCTTTGAGAATCTTCGGGAATCTTCCATCAGCTTAGCATTGACTTCTCGGTTTAACGACTTCTTTGGTTTAAATTTTCAGTTAGATTTAAGTAAACATTTTACCGTTGCCGATAGATGAAAACGTTACGATGTTTTCCAAAAAATAATGTGAAGTCCTGTAAAACATCAGGGAGTTTACGAAAAAATTGACGGAAACTCGGAATAACTTCGGGAAAAGACGAAATGATGTTTTGGCTTGGCAAAACACCTCGTAATGAAATGAGGCCGAGCCAATCATGGAACATCAGAAAAAATCGATCAGCTCGGCCTTTTGGATGATACATGTTGCCGAGCTGGACAACCTTTCATCTCGACCCACCGGTAGGCCTTCTTCTTGGGCAAGGGACCAGGGCCGAGCTGCCCACCCCTCTCTCCAATTAACCGGCTTGGCGGAAAACTGAGAGAAAAGCTGGCCGAGCTGGCCACTCGTCTCGCTCTTCCTCGACCGGCTCGACAAGAATGGGAATGCAATCGTGCCAAGCTGATCAACCCTTGGCCATTTTCGACCAGCACGGCCAGAACGGGTCGAGGTTGAATACCGAGCTGACCAATCCGTTTTCTGGGAAATCGTTACTTAGATCGACTTTTCGGGAATTCATATGGGTTTTGACCCCAACATTTAGCACCCCAACTCGTCAATTTCAGGTATGATATTGTCGAGGTAGTCCGGAAATTCGATACGGGATTAAGGAGATAAAATGTTCGATGAAGTCTTTAGGTTGGCTTTTTTGTCCTAGCTGGTTCGATGGTAAAGATTGGTTGGGAATACACTTATGATATTGCCACGTTAAAAACCTTTAGTAAGAAAAACCCGATGGGATAAAATCTTAGTAGAGGAAAAGAATGCAACGCGTATTGAGATTTTCTTGAAAAACTGTTTAAGATAAATTTTTCGTAGAAAATTTCCGAAAAACTGTTCACATCTAGTTTTTCGAAAGTTTTAGAAAAAGTATTTTCTCGAAAAACCGTTTACGACAAGTTTTTCGTAGAAAAGTTTCCGAAAAACTGTTCACGTTAAGTGTTTCGAAAGTTTTAGAAAAACTGTTTCCCCAAAAACTGTTTACGATAAATTTTTCATAGAAAAGTTTCCGAAAAACTGTTCATGTTATGACCGGAGGACGAGCTGATAAGTCCGTCTTGACGTGCAAATAACACAAGGTCGAGCTGACCAAACATAAGATGAGGCCGAGACTGGTCAGCTCGGCATAACGTGGGAAGAGCATGGGGCCGAGCTGATCGGACCTAGGACAAGACCGAGCTGATCCACGTGACGAGGCCGAGCTGATGATCGAACAAGACGAGGCCAAGCTGATCCACGGGACGAGGCCGAGCTGATTGAAAGATCAAGAAGTAGAGAGGAAGACGAGGCCGAGCTGATCGTCGATCAGGAAGGGAAGAGCAATGTGAGGCCCAGCTGATCATTCTTCCTTCCTTTTTTTTCAAACGTTTTTGGGAAAAATTAGAAGTGTTTTCTAGAAAATTTTGTTCCTATTTATGTACGGAAATTCAATGTCCTTTTGTAGGGCCCATTTTTCTTAGCGGGATCCACAAAGTTTTTTTTATAAATAAGGACTCTCGCACTTCTCAATCCTCATAATTTTTCATTCTAGAGTTTTGAGAGAGAGCTCTGCCTTCTCTTTAACTTCTCTCTCTAGGAATTTTCTTGCAAATGAAGATGAATCTTCGCGATAGGTTGTTGGCCAACGCTCGGAAGTCGGTCCTCCCTCCAGTTGCCTCATCGGGTACTTCTCCTCATGCTAGGGAGCCGATGATCACCGCACTGAATAATCTTGATGATGACGAGACTGAGGGAAACTCTTTCAGAACCGAGCCAATGGTGACACTTCCAGAAGAAGAAGAAGTCAACATCATAACTGTTACCGAAACTGAGCCGAAGGTGAATGCGGAGGCCCCCGGGTCCGGTCCTAGCAAGTCGATGCCTCCTCCTCCTGTCCACATAGAGATCGTCCAAGGACTCGCTTCTGCTTCGAGCGATCTCAACTCCCGAGGGAGGAAGAGAAGTGGACCCTCTGCCAAGAGGGGCGGCGGTCAGGCTGCACCTTGTGACAAGAAGCTAAAAGGTCATGCTCTTCCGATTCCCGAGTCAAGGGGAAATGTCCACATCGTGAAAATCGATAAATCGAGGAACGTGTCCCTGAGCCAAGGTCAGTGCGTGGACCTTATTTCCAAGATCAGGGAGCCGCCGGTTGACTTGTATGTCGACGGGCTTCTTTATGCTCCGAGAGTGTATGCTGACTATGCTCAATGCTCCATTCGAGTAAGTGTTTCCTCTTTGTTAGTTTTGAGCTTTTGTTGTCTGTATCCTTCAATGTTAATTTTGTGTTGTTTTTGCAGCTCATGACCTTGTTTAACAAGGTGATCGACGAGTATGAAGCTAGGATCCAGAAATCCGAGAACTTTGAGGCCGATGCCAAGAATGGAAGGGATCTCCTGAGGAGGCAGACTGATGCCTTGATACGTAATCACGAGCAAAAAATCGCGGATCTTGGCAAGGAAGTGGATGTCATAAAGGAGGAGGCAAACCTCAGTGCTTCTCGTGTCGCTCGCCTCTGAAAGGAGAAGTTGAAACTCGAATCTCGAGTTAAGGATTTTGAGCTTCAGTTTGCGGGGAAGGATGCAACTTTCAAAGCGAAGAACAGAAGAGCATGGTATGACAGTTCCACGGCAGCGTGGGGGTAAGAGCTGCACTACAATGACAGGGCCCTTGGCTTGATTGAGACGCTAGTCGCAAATCACGGCTCTGAGGCTTGCCATGCAGTAGGAGTTTGTAACTCTCATGTTCTTGCTGTTTTCGACAAGGGCGATCCCGAGGAGATAGCCGAGGAGCGCATGAAGGTGGCAAAGATGAAGGAGGAATTCGCTAGCTTCGAGAGATCGGTGGATCGAGTGATCACTGAGCTTCGTGGGTGTCTTGCTTCTTCTTCTGGCTTGTCACCTTTGGCCTCTCGCTCTTGCGGAGATGTTTCCCTTAACAGCTCGGCTAAGGAGGCCGCTGTCGAAGGATTTATGGGGGCTAGCGTGGACAACGAAGTTCCTTCCAAGGTAGCCGGCGAGAAGACTGCAGAGGAAGAGCAAGCCTAGATCCTCGTCTCTAGCTCTTATGTTTTTATGCATCGTTTGTTGTTGGGTCCCTTGAGACCCTTTTATTTTTATGCTTTTAACTTTGGCTGGGCTTCGTCCCGATGGTTGTATTGAACTTTTTATTTCCGTTATGCATTTTTTTTTATGCATTTCGAAGGCTCGTGATTTTGCTCGTTTTTCTATAGGAGTGTGATAGATGTATTGAATGCATGCTCATTAGGAGAGTCGAGTAGTTAAAATTTTTTACTGACTCGTGATATCGTAGCGTTAATACCTTAGAATAGGTTTATAGTTTTGACACTTGGTATTTTAGTGAGCTGAATTCTCGTCTTGCCCGTTTAAACAAAAAAAATTTCTTGCGATTTGTGTTGGAAATCGTTGAGGATGTTATGCCAGCGCTTCCTAGAAGCGTTTGTGGCTGGGCTTTCGATAGGTTAGTTGTTAGAAAACTAAGTTATATGCATGTCTGGTTTTAGGGGATGCGATTTTCCGACAAACCTCCCCGTACGTTTGAAACACTTTATAATCTCATCTAGTGGTATGCTACCTTGCGTTTCAGAGATGCTGTAGTCCGATGTGCCTGAGTCGGCGATAATCGGGTTGACGAGTTTGTAGCGAGGATTAAGGTAGTGCAAAGTCTTTAACTGCTTTGACATGCCCCTCTTGCAGTCAAACCTGAGAACATCCTCCGGAATATACCCTTTGGTTGTTGAGTTAGAGTATACCTAACCCTTATTTATATAGTGCGCTTTTATTTATCCTTGCACGGATATGATCGAACCATTTCCCGTTTTTGGGCATTGGCTAGGTGCCTAAGAATGTGTTTGTGTTGTTCGTTGTGGCCAGCAACGAACATGTTCGAATTCACGAGGATTGAAAATGTTTTAGATTTTCGCAAATCGTTTTGCTAAGAAAATATTTGTCTCAGAATTTTTCGAAGTTTATCGGAGAAGGGTTTGTTTTTGAGATAAGAGTTTTTCGAAAGTTTCGGAAAAACTAGAGTTTCGTTTTCTCGAGTGTAAGAATGATAATGTGTACACTCCTACTCCCCAGAATTTTTTTTTTTTTTGAAAACAGCTGGACTGGTCATGAGACTAGTTGCCTACGTACCCCAATGCTAGGGGATCAAGACAATTTGTAGTTCGTTTTAAGTGAAATACTAATGATAGTACTTCTTCAGATGCATTGCATTCCAGCTGTGAATGACTGGGGAATCATCGTCGTAGGCGAATTCGTATGCTCCTGGCCTAACGACTTTTGTGATTTTGTAGGAGCCTTCCCAATTTGCGCCTAACTTTCCTGTCTTCTTCTCTTGGGTGTTTTAGAAGACTTTTCGTAGGACAAGATCTCCTTCTTTGAACCTTCAATTCTGAACTTTCGAGTAATAGTATTTGGCCATGGCCTGCTGATAACTCTGAATTTGAATTAGGGCTTGATCTCGCCTTTCGTTGATGAGGTCAAGTTTTTCTAAGAGCATGGCCTGATTGGTTTCTTCCCTTTCTGGGAGAAAACGACAGCATACTCCCGGGAATTTGAGTTCAGGGGGAATTACGCATTCCTTTCCGTAAACTAATGTGAAAGGACTTTCCCCGGTCGCTTTTCTGGGCGTGGTTCGATGAGACCAAGGCACACCATCGAGTTAGTCAGCCCATCGTCCTTTCTTTTCATCTAACCTCTTCTTTAGCCCGTCCAATATCGTTTTATTAGACGCTTCTGCTTGGCCGTTTCCTTGTGGATACCTCGGAGTTGAAAAACTCAGACGCATTTTCCACTTTTCGCAGAATGAGACAAAGCGATTGGAGATGAACTGCGAACCGTTGTCGGTTACGATTTCGTATGGAACTCTGTGTTTGCAGATGATGTTTTTCCATACAAAATGCTCGGCTTGTGCATCTTTTACGCTAGCGTTGGAGTCAGCCTCGATCCATTTGGAAAATTAATCTGTCAAGACGAGTAAGTAATGCTTTTGCTTAGACTTATGCATAGGTCCGGCGATATCCATTGACCAACGCATGAATGTGTATAGTGTGGATATTGAGGAAAACATTTCGGCCGGCTGGTGGATCGTTAGAGCGTGGCATTGGCATTTCTCTCATTTCTTTGAGAATGTCTTGCAATTTTTGACCATTGTTGGTCATAAATATCAGTGCCTTTTGATCTTGATGGCTAGTGTCCTTCCCCCCGAGTGGTTTCCATATGACCCGTTATGAACATCTTGCATGATTTATCGGGCTTGTTCCCCTTCGACGCAATTCATTAGGGGGCCAGAATGTCTCCACCTAAGCGGATTTCCTTCTAAGAGGACGAAGCATGCAGCTTTTGGTTTTAGCTTGCATGCTGCCCATTTTTCGGATGGGAGTTCTCCATCCGTGATGTTCAGCAAAATCTTTTCCATCCAACCTTTTTCGCAACCGTACTCCCCCCCTCTTCGGGTTGTTGGTACTGTCGATGGTCAGAGCTGCATATAGTTTGTCTTCGTCCATCGGATCTGTTTGGGTTTCCCCTTCCAAATCCTCTGCGATGAGCAAAATTATATCGGGTGGACCAATACGAGTGGTCTACAAATTCCACCGGAATAATTCTGCTCTCGCAGGGAATTGATGTTAAGGCTAACGCAGTAAGCGCATCGGCTGGCACATTTTTTTCTTTGAGGGATTCTCGTTAGTTGAAATTCTTTGAACTGTTTTGCGTGAACCTGGACTACCTTTAGGTCAGCTTTCATTCTATCGTCTCTGGTTTCGTACTCTGCGCTGAATTGACTTGCAACCAGCTGGGAGTCACAGAAAGCGTGAATGTTTTCCATCTTAATCCCGAGGGTGAGTCTTAGGCCAGAGATCATGGCTTCGTACTCTGCCTCACTGTTGGACGCTGTGAGGTTGAGTCAGAATGACTGTTCCAGGATCTCCCCTGTTAGAGATGTCAAACGGACTCCTATTCTCGAACCTTGCTTTGAAGACGATCTGTCGGCATGAAGGATCTAAGTAGTACTTTTGGGTCTTTCTATGCTTCCTCATTGGAAAAGATCGACTAAAAAATCCACGAGAACTTGTGATGCGCCCTTGGGTAGCGGACTGGACAAAAAATGCATGTTTGGCTTGGTGGATGGGAAGTGACAAGGACACACGTTCACTGTTTACTGCATAACATATAAACCACGAGGCTTCTACGCATGAAATCACTTGGAGAATGTGCTCAGCTCAACTGTGAAGCTTTTCGAAGAAGAATCATACCAAAAGAAGTTACTATGAAAGAGTTATGCTATTTACAAAACAGGTCATCTCCATTCTACGCGAATTCAAACTTTTTTGCATAAAATTAATGGACCAACCAAGACATTTTCACATAAGGAAAGAAAAGGAGCCAAAAGCCATTTCTGATTTTCTTTTAATTTATTTTCTTTCTTTTATTTCTTTCCTGCCAAAGAATCTAGAAATTGAAAGGTTATTTCTCTTTTGTATTTAAGCAAACACTTATCATTTTTTTAATAGTACAGAATTTTTCAGCAAAAACCCATTTTTTCTCTTTAAGATCTATCTTCTTGTTCTTTGTCAAGATCAAGTCTCTAGCTGCTTGGTGCGTAATACCCGATCACCAACCTCTTGGAGGAGTCTTGGTGCGTCATATCCAGATCCTTGAAGAGTGGGAATATTGTTGGCCTTCCATCTCCAATGTGCGACCCATCGATCCATCCAAAACCACCCTTGAATTGCCTTGGTTCTTTGCGTGGAGAAGTATTATCCAGGCCAGATCGATTGATCCATCCTTAGGGTGTATCAAAGTGGTATCAGAGCCACTTAATCTGGAGTTTTGTTCATAGTTCATCTTTTGGACTTTTGAACTTCTTCTTCTTTGTTTTTCACAAAATTTCTTTTTTTTCTTTTCTTTCTTTTTTATTATTTAAATCCGGGCCAATCCTTGTGTGGATCAAACTCTCTGTTTTATAGTTTATATTTTGTATAAAAAGTATTAAAAAAAGAGAAAAAAAAATTCAGGTTGAAGTTTAGGTTCTAGGCTGAAGAGAAATCCAGTCTTGGATTTAGTTAAGACGGATTCTAAGTTCATTTATTTTCTTGTGTATCCTCCTTCTTTTCCCTTGTTGATTGGAATTTACATTGGGCTTGATTGGAAATTGTCTTCCTCAGAACATTGAGAAAACATTTTTTTTTTTTTGTGACCCTTGAAATTTGCAGAGGGAAACACTTGAGTGGGTGAGGATAAACACTTGAGAGAGTGAGAAATTTTTACATTAACTTGTTTGCCAAGTGCTTTTCAGGATAAAGATGTTTGATCTTCAAGGAAAAGCAGGAACGAGGAATTTCAGCAACAATTCATTTATAATTCTCCTTCTAAAAACTTGTTGGATATTTTGATGAATTTTCTACTGAGTAAGAAAAGCCACGCCTAAACAGGTCACTTGAGAAGCCTAATTGGGAGGCAGAGAGTAGTTCAAGTCGTCCAGAAAGGAAGCTGATCATGATTACTACTTCGGAGATCAAAGAAGCTTCAAAACCGATTTGACAGCCAGCAGATTTGTGATGAATTTCAGAAGAGATTTCTATAAGCACTTAAGGCTGTGAATCAGAACCAAAAGAAAAGCACAATCACATGTGCACATGTAGCTGAACAACCATTAATCATCAGTGAAAAACCCAAAGGTAAAGCTGTAAACAACTTTGAAGAGTTAAAAGATTTTTCAACTTCTTTACCAATTTTTGATGAATATAATGATGAGTTATTGGACAGCATGATGATCTGTGATGATAAAAATGATCTTCCTTCTTCTGAATAACGTAATGTGCTTGAAAGTCAAGAGACTTGTCTGAAACTAACCTGCTTTGAACCGGAGCATCCGAGTAGAGTTTGTTCCATGTTGTAGGAAACTGAAGAAGTCTCACAAGAGGAAGCACCAAGCACAATGCAAACGTCCATTATCATGAAGAATCAGATTTGCTTAAATCCAGAACCAATTCCTAATTCAATCTCTTTTGAGTATCCAAAGAACTGTAAGGAAACTAGCTTGCTTGATGCAAAACCTTGCTTTTTTGTTCTAGTTTCCGCTGAAGAGGAAAAACGTTTTGGATTAGAAAATGTTAAAGAGTTTTATATGTCTGGAAATGTTTATGACAAGATGATTTCACACCTTGAAATATTTCAACATGAGAATTTCCTTATGCCTAAATTCTTTAAGTGTGAGGAATTTTGTGATTTTGACACTTGTTTATCAGTTCATTTGAAAAGGAAAGCATTTGAATCTGACTCTCTGAAAATGTCTGAATGTCTTTATTTGAAATTGTTTGAATTATTTGGAGTTAGTGCTGAATTTACAAAATTTTCTAAGCTACAGAAACTTCTTCAAAATGTTTTAAGTGTTTCAAATCAGTTTCAAGAACTTTTCAAGATGAGTTGTAAAGATCATGTGTTTTGTAAAAAGTTTTATAAGTGGGAAAAATTTCATGAAAAGATTTTCTGTGATTCAAAATCATTTGGTAAATTTGTTGTATAAGATTTGAAAGATCATGTTTTCAAAAGCTTTTCTGAATTTAAAATGACCATTTCATGTTTTGATAAAGTTCAGTTTATCTTGAGACTAATTTCATATTTTGGGTGTTCCAATCATGCCTTGAATTTTCATAAAATCTTTGGTGATTCTTGTTGGAAGCTAACTTGTTTGGAACTGTAATTTCTAGTAGAGATGATTTGATTTTCCAGTTTATTGCTTGGAACTAGAAGTATCTCAGAAAAAAAGAATTCAAAACACCAAGGAAGTTTCATATCAAAACTTAAGTTCAATTATCTTCCCATGATTATTTGCTTGATCATTTTCTTTGTGTATGATTCATTTCCTTTTGGTACAGGTAAAAGGGATTTGAGGTCAAATCCTTTTAAAGAGGGAGAGAATGATGCTCCATTGTGTAGCGGACTGGACAAAACATGCATGTTTGGCTTGGTGGATGGGAAGTGACAAGGACACACGTTCATTGTTTAATGCATAACTTCTAAACTACGAGGCTTCTACGCAACAAACCACTTGGAGAATGTGCTCAGCTCAACTTTGAAGCTTTTCGAAGAAGAATCATACCAAAAGAAGTTAATATGAACGAGTTATGATATGTACAAAACGGGTCATCTCCATTTTACGCGAATTCAAACCTTTTTGCATAAAATTAATGGACCAACCAAGACATTTTCATACGAGGAAGGAAAATGAGGCCAAAAGCCATTTATGATTTTCTTTAAATTTATTTTATTTCTTTTCTTGCCAAAGAATCTAGAAGCTCAAAAGTTATTTCTCCTTTGTATTTAAGCAAACACTTATTATTATTTTAAATAACATAGTATTTTTCAGTAAAAAACCATTTTCTCTCTTTCAGATCTATCTTCTTATTCTTTGTCAAGATCAAGTCTCTAGCTGCTTAGTGTGTAATATCCGATCAGCAACATCTTAAAGGAGTCTTGGTGCGTCATATCCAGATCCTTGAAGGATGGGATTATCGTTGGCCTTTCATCTCCAACGTGGGACCCATCGATCCATCCAAAACCATCCTTGAATCGCTCTGGTTCTTTGTGTGGATATGTCTTATCCCGACCAGATCGAGTGATCCATCCTTAGGGTGTATCAACTTGCGACTTCACGCATGTTCTTGATCGGTATTCGATATCGTATTCGCTTAGCTCGACAGCCCATTTTGCCAAACGTTCTGAAAGACTTGGGCTGTGTAAGATAGTTATTAGCGGGAATGTGGTCAGAACTATGATGGTGTGCGACTGAAAGTAGGGTCCGAGCTTGCGCGCGGATGCTACTACCGATAGTGCTACCTTCTCCATTTGAGGATAGCGAGTCTCGGCGTCGGTGAAAGTTTGGCTTACATATAACACTGGTCTTTGCTCGCCTCTCTCTTCCCGAATTAGGACTCCGCTTACGGCGGTTGTGAAGACGGCTGTATATAGAAATAGTGGTTCTCCTATGACTGGTTTTGCGATTACGGGCGGACTGATATACTTTGAGCTGCTGAAATTCTTCTTCGTATTTTTTGGTCCACTCGAACTTCTTGTTTCCTTTTAACATGTCATAAAAAGGAAGACATTTGTCGATTGATGGGGAGATGAATCTATTCAGGGCCGCTACTCGTCATGTGAGTCTTTGGACCAAAGCGTTGATCTGCTTTGGGTTCGCCTCTATGCCTCGATGGGTCACCAATATCCAAGAAATTCGCCAGAGGCGACCGGGAATCTGCACTTTACGGGATTAAGTTTCATATTATGTTTGATTAAACAGTCGAAACAATCCGATAAGTGTTTTATGTGATCTTCCGCTTCTTGGGATTTTACGAGCATGTCATCTATGTAGACTTCCATGGTCTTCCCTAGTTGATCGGCAAAAATCATGTTAACGAGACGTTGGTATGTTGCGCCAGCGTTCTTTAATCCGAAAGACATTACTTTGTAGCAATACATTCCGCGATCAGTGATGAACGCATCCATGAATGATAATAGCTTATTTCCGGCCGCTGCCTCGACTTGTCTGTCGATGTGCGGGAGCGGAAAATTGTCTTTGGGGCACGCCTTGTTAAGGTCCGTGAATCCACACAGACTCGCCACTTTCCATTTTCTTTTTGATGACGACCGGATTGGCTAGCCAATCGAGGTATCACACTTCGGTGATCGATCCAACTTTTAGGAGTCTTTCGACTTCCACATTGATGGCTGTTGCCCTTTCTATTCCCAACTTCCGTCTCTTCTGTTTGATTGGTTGGAAATTCGGGTCAACATTGAGCTCGTGGCAAGTTGTGTTGATATCGATCCCTGGCACGTCTTCTGCTGCCCAAGTGAAGGTGTTAACGTTTTTCTTAAAGAGGGCGATAAGTTCTGACTTAATTGGCTCCTTAAGGTTTTCCTGCAAAGAGAATTCCCCTTTCAAAGCTTTACATCGACAACTATTTATATGGACGATTTTAAGTCTAAACTAGCCAAATTTCCGATGTGGGAGCCTATATCTTCTATTTTCCGCTGACTTCAGGGAATATTCGAGAATCTTTGGGAATCATCCTTCAGCTCGGCATTGGCTTCTCGGTTTAACGACTTCTTCGGTTTGACTTTTCGGTTTGATTTAAGTGAACGTTTTATCGTTTCCAATATATAAAAACGTTACGATGATTTCCGAAAAAGGATGCGAAGTCCCGTAAAACATCGGGAAGTTTACGAAAACATAGATGGGAACTCGAAATAACTTTGGGAAAAGATGAAATGATGTTTTGGCTCGGCAAAACACCTCGTAATGAGATGAGGCCGAGCCGGTCACGGAACATTGGAGAAAATCGATCAGCTCGGCCTTTTCGATGATGCATGATGCCGAGCTGATCAACCTTTCATCTCGACCCACCGGCTTGGCCTTTTCTTGAGCAAGGGACAAGGGCCGAGCTGACCACCCCTCTCACCAATCGACCAGCTTGGCGGAAAACAGAGAGAAATGCTGGCCGAGCTGGCCACTCGTCTCGCTTTTCCTCGACCGGCTCCGCAAGAATGAGAATGCAATCGTGCCGAGCTAACCAACCCTTGGCCATTTTCGACCAGCTCGGCCAGAACGGGTCAAGGTAAAATATCGAGCTGATCAATCTGTTTTCTGGGAAATCGTTACTTAGATCGACTTTTCGTGAATTCATACGAAAGATGGCTTTCCGAAAATTTTCTGTAAAAACAGTTTAAAGAAACTATTTTCCGAATAACGTTCTTTTTACCAAAAATATTATAATATGGAAACTTTTTCCGACATTTAAATATTTTATTCGTTAATTCCGTAAATGTGCGTTTTGACCCCAACAAACTTTGGACCTCTCGTTACAAAACCCTTCTCACACATCACTGGACACATAAATCTCGTAGTGCATCAGCCATTCTCCCATGAGCACCCTGCACTAGGACTATCACACAGACATCCTAGCTGGAAAATCGCTAAAACCGAAGCGAATGTACGTCGGTGCATCTCGGCCTGATCCCGTTTCCCCTCACGGCGAATGTAGTTTAAAGGATAGTGACTCGCCATGGTTATCCTCAGGGGTAGTGACTCGACACGGTTATCCCTTCCATTCCATCGGATATTACTCAGCCTTAGGCTGCAATCCTGTACGTCCGAGTCTTCTTGCCGACTGTATGTTGTCAATGGATGCGTGTTGACGATAGATCGATCGACCAACACGATGTTATCGGAGCTCGAGGAGCGATTGAAGCGAGTTGATGAGTTGAACAATTCTGTAGCTGATTCTTCGATTCGTATGGATAAGTTAACTCACTCGGTAGAGACGTTGGTTCAACAACAGTCATCGTCCGATAAAGCGATGCATACGATGCAGGCGGCATTAACGGCATTGATGAAGCTCGTGCAGGATCGACTGCCAACGGCGGAGGATCCGCTTACTCCGTTCTGAAATCCCAAGAAACAACCTCAGGTAATCGCTTCGTCCTCGGAACATGGCCTTATGATTCCAGCTAGGGATGTACAGGATCTTTCCGCGGTAATGCCTAATCGTGAAAGTATGGCGCGAAAAATTGGATATGCCTAGTTTTGATGGAAAGAATCCTCATGGTTGGATAGCTCGATGCGAAAGATTCTTTCGTCATGGTCGTTATTTAGAAGCGCATAAATTGGAGTTAGTTTCAATGAGTCTTGAAGGTGCGGTGTTGAGTTGGTTTAACTGGGAAGAACAACACGCAACGTTTGTGAATTAGTCGTCGTTTAAGCGGCGTTTGCTTAAGCAATTCAGTAGCTCTCAGATGTGTACACCGAAAGATAGTTTGGCAGCTCTTTCAAAATCCGGTTCAGTGGCAGAGTATGTCCAAGAATTTGAGGAATTGTCATCACAGTATGTTGGAGGCAATCTTTAAGAGAGGATTAAAGCCAGAACTGAAAGAGATTGTTTGAATTAAGGAACCTCGTGATATTTCTCACATGATCGAAACAGTCTTAGAAACGAAAGATATATTATTGTGTAGATCAATGACTATTTCGAAACCGGTAGTGGAGAAAGGCCAGAGAAGTGCTTAATATACACCACGACGGTCCTCGTCAACGTATAATAGTAACTCCGGATGGAAAACAAAACTGTTGCTTTTGGAGGCAGGAGAGCAGAGTGGTGATAGAGATCTCCCCAAGGCAGTAGTTCCACAACAACAGACAAGGCAGAAGGAGAGGAGACAAGGCAGAAGAACATCACCGTAAGAACAAATTTTGTTTCAAATGTAGTGAGAAGTATGGCTATGGTCATGTCAGTGCAAATAAGGAACTTCAGGTGTTGACATTCATGAATGGGTGTGATGTGGAGGTAGTAGAAGAAGAGTTTTTTGACACTTATCAGGATGAGAATGGTATTGTGACAGAGCTAATGGAACTATCGTTCAATGCTTTTATGGGGATATCAGATCCTCGAACGACGAAGGTATCTGGGGATGTTGGCAAGTTAAATTTTGTTGTTATGTTGGACAGTGGAGCAACGCATAACTACATTACTCCAGCAGCTGTGAGGAAGGCACGTCTGCGAGTTTCAAAGCGGAAAGGTCTTGATGTGGTTTTGGGGACAGGAGTGTCCGTGAATGGAGTGGGGGTCTGCCATAAGATGGAATTTAAAGTAGCAAACTTGGAGTTTCAAACGGATTTCGTGGTTTTAGAGTTGGGATTAGCCGATGTGATTTTAGGCATTCAATGGTTGAGGACATTGGGCACATGTCAGGTGAATTGGGAAGAACATGAATGTCTTTTCTGTATAAAGGCAAGATGGTGACTTTAAAAGGTGATCCGTCCCTACACTCACCAAAGGTTTCTCTATGATCCTTGGTCACGGGAGAGCATCCTACTGAGCCGCCCAAATTGTTAACTCAACCGAACCAAGAATTGGATAACCCAATAACAGAGGTTCTGCAGCAGTTTGGGATGTGTTTGAAATCCCAACTCAGTTGCCTCATATCCGTAACAGAGAGCACAGCATCACTTTGGTTGCAGGAGCAGGACCAATAAGTGTCAGACCGTACCGTTATCCCTATATGCAGAAAGAAGATATGGAACGACAGGTTAAGGTCATGTTGGACTCCGGAATTATTTGTCCAAGCCATAGCCCGTACTCGAGTCCTGTTCTTTTGGTGAAGAAGAAAGATAAATGTTGGAGGTTTTGTGTGGATTAAAGAGCTTTGAACAGAGCAACGGTGGCTGACAAATTCCCTATTCCAGTCATTGACCAGCTCTTAGACGAGTTGTATGGAGCAGTGTTGTTCTCTAAACTGGACTTGAGGTCAGGAGATCACCAAATAAGGATGTTGGAAAGAGATATAGAGAAGACAGCCTTTAGAACCCATGATGGTCATTACGAGTTTTTAGTTATGCCGTTAGTTACGAGTGGTGTTAGACAATTTTGCGAGATCATGTGTTATTTGCAAACAGAA
The DNA here is from genome assembly GCA_000411075.1 of Sisymbrium irio. Lineage (NCBI taxonomy): Eukaryota > Viridiplantae > Streptophyta > Magnoliopsida > Brassicales > Brassicaceae > Sisymbrium > Sisymbrium irio. Next base: position 35,838 of record KE154163.1, on the reverse strand, counting down.
GAAGTGTTCTTTTGGAGCCTATCAAGTGGAATACTTGGGACATGTCATCTCGAAAGAGGGAGTTGCTACAGATCAATCTAAGACAGCGGTTATAAGTAAATGGCCAAAACCGAAATCAGTCAAGGAGTTGCGTGGTTTTCTTGGTCTGACAGGGTATTACAGACGCTTCGTAAAAGGTTATGGAGCCATCGCCAAACCACTGACAGTGTTACTTAAGAAAGATAATTTTGGCTGGTCTACAGAAGCACATACAGCCTTTGATCAGCTGGTCTCAGCGATGAGTCATGCACCGGTTCTTTCTTTGCCTGATTTCACTGAGCACTTTTTTGTCGAATCAGATGCTTCAGGAACAGGGCTAGGCACTGTATTGATGCAGAAATAAAAAACCTATTGTCTATTTCAGCTACAGCCTTACAGAGAAAGAAGTTTACTGTACGAACCGATCAGAAGAGTTTGAAATTTTTGCTTGAGCAACGTGAGGTTAATATGGAGTATCAGCGATGGTTACACAAGCTGTTGGGTATAACTTTGAGATTGAATACAAATCCGGTATTAAGAATAAGGCAGCCGATGGGTTATCGAGAATTCCACAGTTGAATGCCTTCTTGCTTGCATTGACCGTCCCTCACTCATTACACCTGGAAGACATTCTCAGAGAGGTTGATCAATGTTTCGAGATCCAACATATGATTCAAAAGATGTTAGCAGGAGCGGAGGTAAAAGATGGATTCACGATTGTGGAAGGACGTTTGTTTTATAAGAAACGTTTGGTCATCCCCGTGAACTCAAAACATATCTCGTTGATCCTCAAAGAAAACCATGATAGCGTGATGGGGGGCATCATGGCGTTTTGAAGACGCTGAAGCGAATCCAATTGAGTTTTCATTGAATTGGGATGAAGAAGACGATTCAAGAATATGTGGCACAGTGTTCGATCTCCCAAACATGTAAGTATTCCACGTTGTCACCATCTGGTTTATTGCAACCATTACCGATTCCGGCAAAAATATGGGATGATGTTTCCATGGACTTCATTGAGGGCTTGCCATTGTCGAATGGAAACAACATGATTCTGGTTGTGATAGATAGGTTGTCGAAGTATGGCCACTTCGAGGGACTTAGCCATCCTCTCTCAGCCGTGGATGTGGCTAAGAAGTATGTCAAGGAAGTAGTTCGTTTACATGGATTTCCCAAGTCTATTGTCTCTGATAGAGACAAGATTTTTCAGAGCCATTTCTGGAAGGAGTTGTTTAACCTGATGGGCCTTACTCTTAAGTTCAGCACTGCGTTTCACCCGCAAATGGATGGGCAGACGGAGGTCCTCAATCGCTGTGTTGAAACTTATCTGAGGTGTTTCACGATGGCACATCCTCGACGTTGGTATGATTTCTTAGGTTTGGCTGAGTACTCCTATAATATGGCATACCATACGACTATTCGAACTACTCCTTTTCAGGTGGTCTATGGTCGAGAACCACCAGCGTTATTAAAGTTTGAGGAAGGTTCCACTTCAAATGGAGAATTGGAGGATTTGTTGAGGCTGAGTACTCCTATAATACGGCATACCATACGGCTATTCGAACTACTCCTCTTCAGGTGGTCTATGGTCGAGAACCACCGTCGTTGTTAAAGTTTGAGGAAGGTTCCACTTCAAATGGAGAATTGGAGGATTTGTTGAGGCTGAGTACTCCTATAATACGGCATACCATACGGCTATTCGAACTACTCCTTTTCAGGTGGTCTATGGTCGAGAACCACTGTCGTTGTTAAAGTTTGAGGAAGGTTCCACTTCAAATGGAGAATTGGAGGATTTGTTGAGGGAACGTGATCAGATGTTGCGAGTGATTAAAGAGCATTTGGCAAAAGCTCATGATATAATGAAGAATACAGCATATAAGCATAGATTACCTCTGAGTGTGATAGAGGCTTTGCTGTTATTAGAAAGGGAGGGGTATAAATAGTAATGTGGGAAGTTGGGAAAGATTGGTCGAGTATATTCTTGTAAAGAGAGGGAGTGACGGTTGTAGAGTGAGAGACTAGCTCTCACGTGAGAGCTAGAGGGTCTTGTACTTACAATTGTTGAGTATTAATAAAGAGTTACAGTCGACAGTACTGGAAAATGGGAAATGCTGGATACACCATCCTTCCATCCTGTGGGGAAGACTCGCCCACCAGGATCACCACACAAAGACATAAATCCATGCAACTACAATGCATAAACGACAGCACACAATACCACGTCCTGATCCCTTCCCAGATCTTCCATCCATCTTAACTTTCGTATGATCCTTCAACACCGCCAGTATGAGCCTTGGCCATACAGCGGGTTTTCTCATAGATCATACACTCATACTCGGTGTTGGATTTCAAACAGATCTTAGATCCGGCAGATCCAAACACCTTCTCCACTTATACCATAAACCGGTAAGGTGGTTAACATGTCCGGTGGACATGCACCAGCCAATACCTCACCCAACGGGCTTAACAGCACAAGGATCTATACCATCCATGGATAACGTCGCATGGTTATCCCTTCTTGGATCCTATGCCGACATTTACTTCAAATCCAAGTGGATCTCTTCACGTCCAATCCAATGCCAAACCTGTAAACGTTAGACAATACATAGCCTAACTACCGGGACTCACCTAGTACCGATAATTCCTAGAGGTTTACCTTCAACTCTAGCCCTTAGATATACACTGGTACCTTCAGTCCAAGCTAACAGATCCTAACTCCAGGGCTAAACACTCATGGTTTACTTACTCTAAAGCTTCCGCACTAAAGCTCGCTTATAAGGTTTTTCTCTCGGTTTTCTTCTAATTTCAACACTGTATGGAATGGGCAAAAATTCAGGTCTGAGGGGCTATTTATAGCAATCAGGAAAGGTGTGGGCTTCAGTTCCATCCAATGCCTGCATAACACCCAACACGCCTAGCTGTCCATCCCTATCTCTTCTCGGTTGATCAGATCACGACATCCAATGGGCGGCATGCACATCCAATCAGTACAGCACAGGACGTCCCTTGGATAAGATTATCCATCTTTATCTCTTCCTCACCAATCAGAATGTTTCTTAAGTCGCTCCTGAGCTCCAAAATTATCGATTTCGCCCCTACATGATCCCACGCTTGTCCCGGTAAGTGGAAATATTTTTCCTGACTAATTATCACGGCCCTTGGCCCATAATAATTTTACCTGAGGTATCTCTATACATTACTTGCCATAGGAGAATTCCTCTTTATCCCTTACTGTGCATCCATTCTCAGCCCTTATCGGGTTATTCTGTTACTTGACAAAAAGAAAGGTGGATTCAGGCTAAGAATTATCCTTTCATCCCTATTCTTTAATCATAGCTGGAGTAGCCTATCCTGATTTCTCTGATGGCTTAACTAAACCCTGAAGTCATCGGACCATCAAATCCACACGGTCCGACTTTTTCGCCTGGTTTCACCCGGTTTCGCCTCCAGCGAGTTATCTAAAAATCTACCCAAGCTTTTCTAGAATTTCTTCAGTCATTACTCGAGTATGATTTCTCGAGTATCGGGGAACTATCGTGATGGTTCCTTCATTTTATTAAGCCATTCTGATTTTCATTCATCATAATTACTCCTCATGGGTTTAATAAATATTTCCTAGCTCCCTTGGCCTTTGGCTCACCATTTAGCTGATTACTCCTTCATACGGCATGTTCTGCCCTTTAGATGCCGCTGTCGCTTCCATGAATTTTTACCCGCATCAAATGAATTTTTCTTCGACTGGTTCTTCTTTCATTAACTTCAGTACATCGTACTCTTTCTCTCAGCGAAAGCCCAGAATTTTAAAAATTGTCATTAACGGCTTCCGTCATTAGAAATTCTAGGCCTTTGGCGGGGTTATGACAGTAAGTGCCTTTATTGCTAAATTGTGAATTTCATATTCTCATGAAATCCATATTATGTCATTAATGTCCTTTGCCTTCTCCTGACATCCATTGATTTGATTCAGGTCAAACCGATTAGTCTCTCAATAGCAAAAATAAATACATCAATTTTTTACATAAAATTTTTAATTAAGAAGAAATATTACATTAACTGATTTGTAAATTTTATAAATTTGATAATTCAAACATAAAAACTAATAGAAAATAGCTACATCTAGTTTTCAATTTAAAATTTTAGTGTCTTTTATAAGTGCGTTTTTTTTTCATTAATGGAATCAAATTAGTTTTATCAGTCTTTTTAATTTGAGATCCACACAAATCATAACATTATATCATTGGAAAGAAAGAAACTTTGTTATCATAAATAAAAAAACTTACATTGAAAGCTAAAACGTACCGAAAATGATTGAAGAAGCGGTTTATAGATAGAGAGAGGAAGAGGAAGAAGAAGCATCCTAAGGGGGGAAAAGATAGAAACAAACAGATGTGGATCCACATATATTTTTATTAGGTTTTTGTTTTTTATTTTATTTAATTGAATTTTCTTTTGGCTTTTGTTTACGAAAGTTACCAAAAGAAAAGGAAAAAGGTTAAAAATGACAATTACTTAATGAAAAGGATAGTGCGATTAAAGAGGGACATTGAGATTTTGAAGCGTACGGAAGAATATATTAGATTAAAGTCCGAAAAGAGAAAAATAAAATTTAGAAAACTAAATTAAAAATAAAATTTAAGCTCAATTTGTGGTGCTCATTTTTTCGTTAAGTACATAAAGATGATGAAATAATTAATTTTTCCGTTAACTATAGCGTTCTAAAAGATATTAATGCTGTCCACTAAATTTCTAAAATGCATTACATGATTAAAATTGGACTAATGAAACATAGCATTTATATTTTGGAAAATTATATCTTAAACTCAAGGTTATATCAACTATAGTCTAAACGTAAACAACATTGTCAATCTTTATGTGCTATCTATAAAATATTTTCTTGTAGTGATTCAAATATAAAGAAAATTAACTTTCGAGATAATTACAGCATAAGGCACTTTCTATCACTAGTATTCAATATAAGGCGTTTTAGATAACTAAAGCACTTTCAACATGAAAAAGTCTTTATGTCCTTGTGCTAATTTACTAACTATTATTTTCTTTAAAATCAACAAAAAATGAAAAAGAAGAGAACAAAAAGAGTTTCGATCTCTTTTTCTTTCATCGTCTCCGTTGAAAAACAATATACAACAAAAAAAAACAAAATATTTTTATGATTAAGCAAATTCAGATATACAAATTAACGATCTCAAAATGTGGTGGGAAAAAAAGTAAACTACAGGTAAGGAGTTCTTCTGGAATCTTGACAGATATGGAAAGAGAAGCTCAACGAGACATGGTGACACCGTTGCCGGATTTTGAAGCAGCAAGAGACGTCAAAGAGAATGGATTAACCATTGTTATTATGAGTGGCGTTCCTTCTTCTTCTTGTTGCTTTTCATTCTTTAAGGGTATGGAGAAGATTAATGTTGATCCAAATCTGCCCCTTCTTTCATAAGCCTGAAATTTAGGGCATAGAGTTGGCGGCGCTTTGGGAAAAATCTGGGATTAAAAAGACTGAAAAAGTTTAGGTCATATGAAACCTTGGTCATTCACATATATCCTAACCATCTATTTTCTACGTCCACCAAATCAAAGTTTATTGTACGTCCAAGATATCAGTGTGTGTACGTACACAAAACACATCCACATATATAAGTCCATTCAATCAAATATTTATCACTAAGTTTTACATACTCTTCAATTACTTAAATCAAACTTTGGTAACCTTTATACATTTTCAAAGGTATAAATGTTGTTTTGCCGAAAGATAAAAAAACACATTTCATCCCAAATTGTACATCCATATTCCAATTTATACATCCATAAATCCTTTTGTCCATGAGGTTAGTCGACCATGAAATAACATACATGTGGATATCCACTAATAGAGTTATCCACGATAGACAGTCCATGTGGTTTTCCTCATCATATGTGGATAACCACTTACATGTGGTCCACAATATTTTGTCCACGCTAACTTTTTCAGAAAAGTACTTCGTACAAAATATGATGATCACATGTTCGACTCATTGTGGACATCTGATTAAAAACCCTTAATTTCTGAGTTTCTGAAATATTGTATTTGCTTTACAATATACATCACACATCATAAAATCGAAAATCATGTTTAGATTGTAAAAAATATTGTTGCTTTCAAAAACCAAAATTGAACCCATGATTAGATAAAAGGTTAAATGCTTATCAATTAATTCAATTGAGATCAACATAAATGAGTTAGAATTATAGAGGAAACATTAGAGATGAAGGTATTGAATCTGAAATTTGTGAAAACAACAACAAAAATGGAAAAAATAAATGATGTGAGATTATAGAAATATCTTGAGACAAAGTCTTAAAGGAGTGTGAATATGATGGAGAGAGAGAAGACAATCAATTTTTTTCAGTCTTCTATCGTTATATAAAAAATAAGAAGATAAAGTAGGTAATGAGAAGAAAAACATTTATTAGTTTTTCTGATTAAACATAAGGGTATAATAGGATTATTATATTTTTCACAGTGACATAAGTGTCTCAAAATCAGAAAGTCTTTTTCTGAAAAAAATAATTTGAAAGTGCCTAATATTGTAAAGCTCTCTTAACTTTCTTGCACTCTTCAGCAATTACTGAAACAATTTCAATAAGACTAGACGGTAAATACTGTTGTAACTAGGAAAAGCTCGAGAGTCAATTCTACGGTAAAAAAGATACAACAATTGTAGTCTCCTACATCAAAGTACTTGCTCTACAGACTTTGTCTTTGACATGTGTCAACTTATCAACATTTCATCTTTTGTGCACCTCCGCTTCTGTCTCTGCATATCCAACATGATGATCTTCACTGGGGAAATTGATTGTGAACAAAGAGGCTTCTCTGATGGTTGATGTGGAAGAAGACGATGGTGACACTGCCTCTCACGAGCTTTGTTGCACCAGTTCTATATCATTATATCTCTCAATTTCTTCTCTTATTTTTTATTCATGTTTGCATGTATGAGAATTTTATTAAGATGCATAAGTTTTTCTTTTTTGTTAGAGAGAAAATGGCAACAAGAAAAAAAAATTGATATCCTAAAAGCACTTTCATTAAAGGGTATGAGGATATATATATCACACCAATTAATCACAATTAAAAAAAAAGTTGGAGAAGGAGGATGAGATAAGAGCATCTCCATCGGAGACATACTCAATTAGGACTTTAATCAATTAATATATTAATATTTATAACATCTTTTAGTTAATCATTTAAATTTAGAATGTCAAAATAAATTTATCCATTAAACATGTGACACTTGTCTACAAAGGTTCAGAAACGTTTATGAATGTCTCTGAATAAAGGGACGGTTTCTCATATTTTCCATCTTCTCTCTTACTTTTTGATTTTTTTATTATTTGAAATATTACAGAGACCTGTCTTGAACCTCCCACTGGAGATGGTCTAAAGTTTCTCAATTGAGAGACTATTAGAAGTCCATTACATACTCTCTCTCATATGTGTTAATTTTTTATTTGTTTAGCTTTTTAAAATAAATTAAAATTTTAAATATATATGAAAATTATATTAGAATATTAGTAAAATTATCCATTACGTCTCTTCATTAATGAAAATGGCTTTATTTTAATAGCTATATGAAATCTGTCAAAAAACTTGGTTTGATTTCTCAAACTGTTAACTAAAGATGATTGAGATTTTTAAATTGTTTCAACGAATAAAGTTTACAGATCTGGGAAAAGCTGAATCCTCTATTTTGTTAATTTTCTTTTCTAAAAGATGCATGGTGAAGAAACTTTAAAAAAAAAAATTAACATCTGTTATCTTTAATAATCATATAAGGTTTCTCCTTTTTTCAATATATATGATATGATTCTAATCTATAATTGATATAAAAAAATTGAATAGGTTTAGAATTCAAATAATGATTTTTTTATTAAATTTATAATTATAGAAGACATATTGAGTTCAAGTTTGAAATAAATAGAAAAAAAATTATTGTCATGAGGTGAAAAGATATATATATATACGAAATGATTAGTAATATATTCAATATAAATAATTTAAATTGAATAGTAATATTTTTTTAAAAAAATTATAGTTTTAGTTTATTAAAATTCACCCACATGCTCAGATAAACTCTCATACTTATTCCAATTAGAAAATCTTTCTGACACAAACGCATAATTTCCACCATGTTTTGGGATGTCGTCTCTAAATAAGTAACAACACAGATAAAAAAGCTCTATTTGCTGATATGCTAGACTCTAGCCAGTTACCATACTTATCAAACCAAGCTGGATTAAATTGTCTCAATGCTTTTCCAATCCTTTTTTCAAAATTGTGACCATAAGGCTGATATGGACCTCGAGTAATATACTTACGTCTGATATCATCACCTCGATTATGAAGATAATCTGATATTCTTTTTCCTTTTACAGGATCTCATGGCAAATAGTCCGAATCAAAATTTGGTTCAGTTGAAACAGATGCTCTTTTGTAATATCTTTCCATTGATTTATCTGCAGAAATATATATGTTATTGTCAAATATTATATTTACATTCTACTTTCTGAAATCAAATTTTAAAATTTGTGAAAAACCTAAACCATACTAACAATTTAAAAAGTTAACAATTAGGAATGAGATTTACCAGGGAATTAAAGAATTGCGGAATTGGAGAGTTGTTGTTGCAGAGCTGCGGTTGCAGAATTGCAGAGTTGTAGTAGAAGAAAACAGAAGAAACGAAGCGGAAGATTTTAAAAAGAAAGTATGTAAAAACTTAAAGGTGAGATTAACTATAAGTCAATTAACTATGACACTCTATGCCTTATCGAAAACAAATGGTCGGTCTTGCACTTTTGTTTATGGACTTTAACTTAATAAAAATAGAAAACAAATGGTCGGTCTTGCACTTTTGTTTATGAAAATGGTCGCTAAAAGAAATAAATCTATAACTTAATTATAAAATCTATGATCACTCAAAACATATCTACCATAATATACATGTTGGGGATAATTTTAACATTAGGTTTGACCAAGTCAACCCGACTAGCAACGAGCAATGCTAACCGTCGATTGTACGCCTTGCATCCAACGGTGTAAATTTAACTAGACGACCTTTCTAAATGAGGAAAGGGAAGATTAGCCGAACAAGGCTAGCAAGCCAAGATTTGCAGGACAAGATTCCTAATGTGAAATTCGCGGAACAAGATTCACAAGGTTAGATTGGATAAGCTTGAATCAAAAGTAATACTTATCGAATCAAGAAAAATATACTAGATAAACACGTCTAGATTAAAAGTTAGCCTTATCAAATAAGGAAACGAGATATGCTTCGAAATATTTCCGAGATTCTAAGGGAATCTAGGGTAAGCGACAAACTCTTATAAATAGAAGAAGATCGACTTGAACAGGAAGATCAAGCAACTAGCGAGACAAGCAAAGACATAAGCAATCGATCGCTCGACGACCACCTTAGCTCATAGATCGATTGATAGTTTCTTGTTTCTTGTTGCAACTTACTACAATTAATCAATAAAACCAAGTTCTACTTTTCCATTCCGTGTTTTCCATAGTTCTTCAACGAACCTGTTTATTTTTGACGAAAGAATTGGCGCTAGAAGGAGGGTAATAGA
>KE154158.1:45308-73509 GCA_000411075.1 Sisymbrium irio | reverse complement strand
TTTTTAATAGTATTCTTTAAATTTGTTAAATGGAATTAATATTTTATAATTTATGTAAAGATTTGTTTAACAAAAATATCTGATTTGTTTTTAGAGATTTCTACACTGTATTTTTCATGGTAATATTTTTTAAATAGTTTATTTATAGATGATTTTGAATTTTATTTCTCCAAAGAATTCTGATTTTTTATATGTTTTAAAATATTTTTCTAACTGTTTTAAATTTCGTAAAGCCTTCTGCCTGTGCTTAGCGCGGGCTGACCACCTAGTTTATATTATAACTTCTGTCTTTCACTATAATGAGAAATAAAATAATCTCGAGCACAAGCTTAAATGGTCAGAGAAAAATGCTTTGTTTTTCGGTAAGGATAAAAGACTCCGATTATCTTGCTTAGAAAAATAGATCATAAAAGTGGATTTTTTCAACGGAACAAGGTTACCTGTGACACAATTATAAAGTCACACAGTTGAAGCTAAGCTAATTACAGGTGAAAAGATTGGATAAATTTTTTGTTCCAATCGTATCACCACTAGAAAGGTTTCAATTTAAAATGAGGTGTAAACAATTTTTTGTTATCTTTCCTTTTGCAATGACTATTAATAAAAATCAATGTCAGACATTATAAAATGTTATGCTGTTTTTTGCTAGGGCCTGTATTTTCACAGGGCCAACTATATGTTGATCTGTCTAAAGTGACTATAAAAACATTACTAAAGATCTTGATCATTGATTAGAAAGGGAATACAAAAAAGATCACTATGAATGTATGTATAAATAGGTTTTTTAGAGGACCTATTCTACATAAGTTGATTTTTTGTTAATTAAATTTGTTTGTGTACATTTTTATTTGGTTTTCCTACATTACCAATATATAATTATGTTAGTGTTTTATGAATATCCTGAAATTGGATAGTATCTTCGTTTTTGGTTCGCATTATCATAAGTTAGCTAATGTGGTAAGGCAGTTATGCGTACTAGAATTTTTGTGGTAAAAGTAATGAAATACAAATTAATCTTGAAATAAAGTTTAGATGGTAGAAGATGAATGTTTCATGAGTAAATAAAATTATTCATAAAAGGTCCTCCAGTAGTTATGCTATATTATTCTAGTGTTTTAAAGTTAGAAATTATTGTTAATTATGATTAATGGTTAGAAGTTTAGTGTTTAGAATTAAAATTTTAGGGGTTTAAAGTTTAGAATTAGAAAATATCATACGTTAAATCAAACAGTTAAAAATATATTATATCTGAATTATTAATAATACTAAAAAATATATTTCAAGATTTTATATACTCTTATATGCTAAACCCCAAACCCTTAAAACTAATTCAGAAATTCAGCTTTAAAAAACAATTATTGCAATATTTTTTGTTATATTTTATATTTTTAATATGAAATAACAATTTGTTATATTTTCTGAATTTATAAACAGATAAATATTTTACGAAAATATGAATCTCCATCTAAAAAACACATATTAATCCATAAAAGTTTTATTATATTTCAATGGTTAATTGGTAACATGAGCTAAACTATTTGGATTTATTTGCTCTATTTTATTTGATTATTATTTATTTTTTTAGTTCACGGATTCTATTTCGATTATCTAAAAAATATATAGATAATGAAAATTTTAGTACCAAACAAGAGCTACACATGTTCGAGTAGCCAAACCCTGGAGTAGCCAAACACCTATGGTGTACATATTCTCAATTCATAACAAATCCAATACATTGCTCTAACTATATAAAGCAGATGGTAAAACACTTTGGACTGAAAAAAATCAAAGGCCTCTGTCTTTTCTTCTCAGGAAGAAGTAAGAGGTTTCTAGAGTTCTAAGATCTAAACATGAAGTAAGCTCAAGTTCGATATGTTCACAAAACCTCTAAGTCAAATTTCTTTACAAATAGATGTTTTGTTCCTCTAAGACCAGTTCAGTAAATCAATAGCACTTCCGTGTTTACCAACTGTCCTAAGATCTAAATTCCAAGAGATCAATCTAGAATTAACATTAAATTCAATCCAGAGGAAGAACCTATAAGTTTATCCTGACAATTCAATCCAATTTAACAATTCGTCAAAACCTAAAATTCTCCAAATCTAACAAGCAGATTACTCAGACATAATTAATGAGAACGTAATCATAGACTGAATAAATGGCACTGAGAAATTAATGAAAGAATTAAAGGAGTTCGAGATCTTCTTTCTTTGACAATGTGAGTTCAGATTTGTCTCTCCAAAAACTCTCAAACAATCTTTCTCCGAGTCTGATAATAGAAAATAGAATATGTCATAAAACAAGAAAAATTGTCATAAATAAACTTTTAATCATAATTTTTTTTAAATACATTTCATTCAATCTTTTATAAAAATACATTAATGAATTAGGGAAAAAATGACTTCAATGCCCTTAATGAATTAATCTAAAAAAACCTAAATTTTGCTTCTTTTTTTCTTTATTGCTGGAGACCGACGCAAACCGACGCAATCTGATTTCCCTTATGAGGGCAGAGACGATCTTTTCTACAATCTACAAACTCTCAAGGCAAAACTCAGAAACCCAGACAAACACGTCCACGATTAGAGAGCAAATGAGAGGAGAGAGACACTGTAGGTGCAGTAGGGGAAGATACAGAGACAAGATCCACATAAGATTTTGCATCGGTGGTTTCATCAGCCACTATTATTGATGTAAACTCTCGTGAAATCCATCTCTGGGGAATTTTTGTTTGTTAATTGGAATGTTCCTTTGATTTCTGCGTTTAACTTTTCAGGTGTAGTGAAATGGTTTTTGAGGCTATATGAAAAATTAATAATGAAAAAGGTTATGACCTTAGTGGGATTGGATTCTCAGATTTATCAAGGTGATCTCAATTTTTTTTCTTATAGATTCTTTCCTTGGGTTTCATTTGGCTCGTTTCTCTGGATGCATAAGCTAAGTTTTGATCTGAACTGAGTTGATAGATTGTGTATCTTAGTCTGAAGTGACTCAATTACTAATCACGACAAATGTAATATGGAATATTAAGATAACAATCTAAAAAATCAGTTGGTAAACTCCAAGGTTGTTGAAATAACTCGTAGTGGTAAATAACTCGTAGTAGTCTACCATCATGTTCTCTCTTCTTAAATTATTCATATTGTTGTTGGGCATCTAAACAGGACTGGTCTAAATGTTTAAAAGAAGTACATGTAGACTACTTTTAAGTTTACTATGTTACATCTTGTTTACATTCTCAAGTAATGTTGCAGGTTCTATCTGATTATATGCTTTTGTTGTCTCGTCGGAAATTGTGATACCAGAGGAGATTATGATTCGACAGAAGAAATAAGTGCATAAAAGGTAATTTATAAACCTTTACAAAACTGATTTATAATTTTATGAAAAAACTTAAAAACTTTTATAAATGGTTTTATAAACTCTTATAAAGAGCTTACAATGAAATGTAATTACTAACTTTGAATGAGACAGAGTGCCATTGTTTTCCATGACGTATTTGATAATGAAGACAATGTGGGTGGTGCCCAAATTAAAGTTGAAGGTGTATATATTTTGTCCTTTTAGATGCAAAGGTCATGTAATATGTGCTCAGAAGTAAGACAAAAAGACAAGATCTTGAGATTTTGATTGTAAATGTGTTTTTATTGTATGATATTGCACAAGCAAGACAGTGTCTCCACTAAAGAAGATCAATCTCTACGAATTGATACAGTTAATAATACCTGCAAGAATTCTGCTAAACCAGACTCAGTCAATAAACAGCACAATGTCCATGAAAACTTGGAGATTACAGCAGAATCGGACGTTGCAAAGCAATGATCTAAAGGCTTAAAATGGACAAACCCATCGTCAGCAGAATTCATAAAAGCTTAGTAGAAAGAAAAAAAATATACAGACATCTCAATGATGTTTTAGATATGAAGATAGGATATAAATAAAAAAATTCTGAAGTTTTAAAAATATCTTATAAAATGGTTTATGAATTCTATTTTTGGATCACTCATTGTTCCCTTATAATATTAGTAAAGTATGGGTTTTACGAACATTAACAAATGATTTATATAGCTTTTTAAAATGATATGTAAGTTTTGTATAAATGATTTCAAAACCCTTATAAAATAGTTTATAAGACCAAAATATTATGCCACAAGAATGTTGACAAAGAGAAAGTTGAAAGAATGGAATGCATAGTTGTTGGTAGTAAAGAAGAGACATATCTACATTGCTAGAAAGTTGAAGATGTTTCATTTAATGTGTCTAAGTTATTCTCCTGGAACTTTGGCGGATGTGCATCAAGTGATCCGATTTTGACCATCTTCAACTCTTGTTCATCATCTGATTCCGAGATACAATCACATCTATAAACGCTTGTAAATAAGTTTATATATCTATAAAAATATTTTATAATCTCTTATAAATCAATTTATAAATTTTTTTAAAAATATGATTTACGAACTCTTATAAACATTTATAAATGGTTTTTTTATAAAGGGCTTATAAAACATAGGTTCTATAAAGGTCGAGGCAGTGTCACGCAGCACATAGTACAACATAATCAGCTCCTGAACCCTCACCTTGTTAGGCTCCATCTTGCACAAAATGGTGTGTGCAAGAGTCCTAACAAAGTAGCGCAGCGCCGGGTGTCGGATGTCAGTCTGGCTAGAATTCGGGAAGCTGTACGCTTCGGTACCGAAAAGCTCCCAGAACTGCCCTGATGCTCGAAAGAAGTGGGCAGTGAAGCGTGCAAGTACTCAGGGTTCTCGAACTTGTTGAGGGCACAGATGTCAAGTATAGAGATGCGGTGGCGAACTCTGTTGATGGGGAAGGTAAGAGTTCCCTCGTGAGCATGGCGAACCCTCTCGTTCACGTAGTATACGCGAATGGTAGCCATGAACTGTTGTACGAACTCTGGGTAAAGCTTGTAGAACTTCGTCGTCAGTGTCCCCCAACAAGCTGAGCAGAATCCGAGAAACTCAGTCTTGATCCCATGCACTGTAAAACGACGGGATCTACGAATCTGGTGGGCTTGATGTCTGCACGTCTCTGAGATAGGACGATCTCTGCACTCCCGACTGGTGCACACCTTATCAAGAGTTCTATCCCAATTCCAGCGGACAGGAATCTTGGCCTTCTCCCTCTTAGGCCAATGCGATGCTATGGTGGAGCGTGGTAGGGAAGGTGGAAGAGTCGTTGTGTGTGGGAGAACGAGAGGCTTCACCTTGCCCCGTGCATTGTCTCTTGCCTCTTAGAGCCATCTGCAATAAAAACCATGAGAGACAAACACAAAGACAAACTAAGTTAGTAAATCCTCGTATTGAAACCTCAAGCATCGACCGATGCAACAATAGCATTGACCGATGCTCCGGGGCAGCATCGACGATGCTCATCACCATCGAGTCCACTTTTTTTTCTTCACAAAAATCAATACTTAAAATCAGTAAAACCAAAACAGAAGCATGTACAACTCCCACCAAACGCTTGCTTAACTTCATTAGCTCGACTGGCCTACGGTTCAGGCAGAGGGTGCATCACCCAAATGAACAATCTGTCCATCGGGAGTTTCGGCTTGTGCCCAATAATGTTTTACCCTTTGTCCATTAACAGTAAACTACTTTCCTTCTGAGTTCCATAGGACAATAGCACCATATGGTTGGACCTCCGTGATGGTGAAAGGACCTGACCAACAAGAACGCAGCCTTCCATGAAACAAGTGCAAACGAGAGTTATACAGAGGTAACTGGTCATTTGGTTTGAAATTTCTGGAGATGATCTTCTTATCATGGTAACATTTGGTTCTCTCCTTGTACAGCTTTGAGTTCTCATAAGCATGGAACCTGATGTCATCCAATTCATTCAGCTGTATTAACCTCCTTTGTGCAACAGACTTTATGTCAAAGTTCATCATCTTTACTGCCCAAGCTGCCTTGTGTTCAAGCTCCACTGGAAAATGACATGCTTTTCCATAAAACAGATGGAATGGTGTAGTCCCAAGTGGTGGCTTAAATGCAGTTCTGTAAGCCCAAAGTGCATCATCCAGCTTGAATGACCAATCTTTTCTTATCATTCCCACAGTCTTTTCCAGGATCTGTTTGTTGGAAACCTCTACTTGCCAACTTGTCTGAGGATGATAAGGAGTAGCCACACGATGATCAACACCATGCTTTTTCAGAAGCTTTTCAAAAACCTTTTTAATAAAGTGAGAACCACCATCACTTATCACAACTCTTGACACTCCAAATCTGGGGAAGATGATTGTCTTAAACAGCTTAAGAACCACCTTGGCATCATTCTTAGGACTAGCAATGGCTTCAACCCATTTATAGACATAGTGTACAACAACTAAGATATACTTATTCCCATAGATGAGGGAAAAAGACCCATGAAATAAATGCCTTAGCAATCAAAAACTTCAACTTCTAAGATGAATTTGAGGCATTTCATATTTCTTGTTGATCTTCCTTCTTCTCTGACAAGCATCACACTGAGAAATGAACATCTGAGCATCTTTGAACATTGTAGGCCACCAGAAACCTGTTTAAAGAACTTTGGACACTGTTTTGAAAGTAGCAAAGTGTCCTGCATACTCAGACCCATGATAGTGGAACATGACGTTTTGCACCTCTGAATCAGCAATGCATCTCCTGTAGACACCATCAGAACAGTGCCTATACAAGTAAGGTTCATCCCAATGCTACCTTTTTAGTTCACTGAAGAATTTCTTCGTAGCATACTCCTTCAGACCTGGATCAATGTCTGCAGCAAGGTAATTAGCAATATCAGCATACCAGGAATGATCAGGGGTAGCTACAACATCTATTAACCCTCCAGTATCGCAGATTGGACTGTAGCGATTATTGCCTCTATATACGATGTGCATCGATTGATGCAGGAGGTTGCATCGACCGATGCAAGTTGTGAAACTCGACTTTATGCTATGTTTTCCTCCAGGTCTGATGGTGAACCAATCTCAATCATGTAGACATTCTGATATGGTATAAAGTCATCAATAAGGACGTCTGATTCAACCTTGAGCCTTGAGAGATGATCTGCAACCCCATTCTCAACTCCTTTCTTGTCTTTAACCTCAATGTCAAACTCCTGAAGAAGGAGAATCCATCTCAACAGCCTTGGTTTAGCATCCTTCTTCTGGATCAAGTATTTGAGAACACAGTGGTCTGTATGCATAATCACCTTAGATCTAACCAACTAAGGACGAAACTTCTCAGAAGCAAATACCACAACCAACAACTCCTTCTTAGTTGTTGCATAATTCTTCTGTGCATCATCAAGTGTCTTGCTTGCATAATAGATAACATAAAGTTTCTCGTCCTTTCTCTGTTCCAGAAAAACAGCTCCAACTGCATAATCACTGGCATCACACATCACCTCAAAAGGTAAGTCTGGGGTTGCACTATTGGAGCACTCAGTAAAGCCTTCTTGATCTGTTGAAAAGCTGAAAGTCATTCAGCATTGAAATCAAATCTAACATATTTGCAAAGGAGAGCTGTCAGTGGCCTAGCTATCTTGCTGAAATCTTTGATGAATCTCCTGGAGAAACCAACATGCCCCAGGAAACTCCTCACATACTTCACATTCTCAGGTGGCTGTAGATTTATCATAACCTCGATTTTGGCTCTGTCTACCTCAATCCCAGCCTCTGAAACTCTGTGTCCAAGCACAATACCATCTCTCACCATGAAATGACACTTCTACAAATTCAGAACTAAGTGCTTCTCTTCACATCTAGCAAGCATTCTATCCAAATTTTCCAAGCAGTCTTTGAAAGAATACCCATAGACTGAGAAATTATCCATAAACACCTCCATAAAGTTCTCAATCATGTCTGTGAAGATGGACATCATGCACCTCTGAAAGGTGGCATGAGTATTACAGAGTCCGAAAGGCATTCTGCGATATGCAATAGTGCCGTATGGACAAGTAAAGGTGGTCTTCTCCTGATCATCTGGATGGATGGGGATCTGAAAGAAACCAGAGTACCCATCAAGGAAGCAGTAGTAAGGCGTGGTTTTCTAACCTCTCCAGCATCTGGTCAGTGAATGGCAAGGGGAAATGATCTTTCCTAGTCGTAGCATTCAGCTTCCTGTAGTCAATACATATCTGATGTCATGTTACAGTTCTGGAAGGGATCAGCTCATTCTTGTCATTTTTTACCACTGTAACTCCACCCTTCTTTAGAACCACATGCACTGGACTGACCCAGTTGCTGTCAGAGATCGGGTAGATGACTCCAGCATCCAGCAGCTTCATGATCTCCTTCTTAACAACCTCCTGCTGATTCGGATTCAGCCTCCTCTGATGCTCAATTGATGATTTCGTCTCATCCTCCAGGTGAATCTTATGTATGCACAGTTCCGAAGAGATACCTAAAATGTCATTAAAATAATAGCCAATGGCTTTGTGATACTTGTGCAACCTACTTACCAGTAACGTGAGCTCTGTGTTGTTTAAATAAGCATTAACAATCACAAGATATGAGGAGTTTTCACCAAGAAATGCATATCTGAGCCCCACATGGAGTTGTTTCAGTTCGACTTTGGGAGTTCTTTCTGCACTTTAATCACCAAGTTGTGCAGCCCTTTTGGATTTCCCAACCAACGCCTCTTGTGACCAGTTTCATGACTTGCTCAGAAGAATCCAGCATCTTTGCATACCCAGCAGTCAAGTCATCAAGATAGTCAGAATGCATCTCATTGAAGACTGGTTCACTTAGATTGGAGAGTGTGTCTACATATAAGGTCTGTCCATCAATGGTGGGTTTCTTCAAAATCTTATCTATGTCGAAATTCATCACCAGATCACCCACATTCAGACCAATTCTTCCATTTTTCGCATCAATGATGGCTCCTGCTGTGGCCAGGAAAGATCTACCCAAGATAAGAGGGTCCTTGGGTTCCTTCTCATACTCCAACACCACAAAATCGGTAGGGATAAGACACTCTCCAATCATCAAAGGCACATCCTCTAAAATACCATCTATAATTCTCATTGATCTATCAGGAAGAACAAGAGGGATATGATTTGCTTGGAAATCAGTCATACCAAGCTTCACTGTAACTGATCTGGGCATAAGGTTCACACTGGATCCAAGATCACATAAAGACTTCCCAAACCTACCATCAAAGATTGAGGAGTCTAGAACAAATCTTTCAGGATCAGGGAGCTTCTCAGGAATCTTGTTTTGTAACACTGCAGAGACTTATGAAGAGATTAACATTGCTCCTTCCTCAACACTGAGATATTTTTTCATCATCATCTTCACATATTCTAAGCATGGGGGAATTTTTCATAACGAGATTGGCTTGATCTCGTCATTGCATCGACTGATACACGGTTTGCATCGATCAAGGCACGGTGCATCAGCTGATGCTTCAAAATTTGCATCATGCTCGGTCAATCTTCGTCCGTCAGAGTTACGAGATTGCATCGACCGATGCACACCATATGCATCGACCAATGCAGGGTCTAGGCTCAAAATCATCCTCTTCTAAATCCACGAAATGGTCAGTTGAATGCCTTAATTTCGGCATTGGATTGAGCTGTTTACCACTTCTGAGCATGATAACATTGACAGGATGTTTCGGGTTCGTGTCAGACTTCCCATGGAGGAAACCTTCTTGTCTTTTCATTGCTAAAGCAGTCTGTGCTACCTGACTATCCAGTTTCTTAACATGAGTGTTCAAGGCTTCAAACTTCCCATTCAAATCAGAGTACATAACATCAAATTTCCCATTAAACTCCACAGTCAACTTTGTCTGGCCCTCAAGAAGCTGTTCCAGCATGCTCTCCATTCTACTACCTGAAGTTGGTGCAGGAACTGGTTGGTAAGAAGATGCCCCATAATTCCTTGTGGAGTTGTTGGTGTTGCTACCCTGAAAAGGTTTATGAAACTGAGGTCTAACACTGAAACCAAAAGTTTTCTGATTGAAAGCAGAGGAGTTTTGATTGCCTGTGAAGACACTCCTCTGACCATTAGCATCGAAACTTCTTCCCCTGTTGGTTCCGAAATATCTGATTTTGAAAACCAGATCCAGCAACAAAATTGACATCCTCTTCCACAAACTCTTCATTTAGTTCAAAGGACTCAACCTCATGAGCAAACTTGACTTGTTCCTTACCCACAAGGAGATTGTGGATGGAATCAAGTTTTGCTTTAACTTCTGCCCTCTGAGCACCTCCATTACTTTCAGCCAACTTTTGCCTTTCAAAATCAGCATTCTTGGTGCTATTACTAGACACCAAATTCTAAATCAGCCTCTTTTCTTTCTCAGGACTCCTAGTGTTGAAATTTCCCTCACTAGCTGCATCTAATGCCATCTGATACCTCCAGTCAACCCCTCCAAAGAAGATTTTCGTTTTTTGAAAGAATGTTAAATTTTATTCATCAAAAAACTGTTGGTACATCAAGTGCAGCTACAAAAGAGATTATACTTTTTAGATTCCCTGTGTAGTTCAAGTTCGGGTGTCAAACAAAAGCATAAGGATGTCCTCGTACTGCTTGGTTTCCAACCTCAGGAGGAGGAGACGATTTTGGATGCTTCTGTCTATCTGTTTCAGAAGTTGTTGCAGAGTGAAAGCAGCTTCGTCATGTTTTCTTCTATTTCTTTCCATCCATATGGTGTGAACTGCAGTTTGTAGAGCATATCGAGGAGGAAAGTAGTCTTGTGATCAGTGTTAGAGTTAGCGATCTGAGCTACTATATCTGTCCAATTGTCAGTAATCCTATCCTTCATGATTCCTCCCACTAGTTTCCTCCATATTTGCCCTGTAAAAGCACAGGTAAAAAAGAGATGGTTTATTGTCTCTTTAAACCTCTGACAAAGACAACACGTAGTGCTGATTCCTCTTGCCCATTTCTCCATACGGTCTCCCGTGGGGAGCTTGTCTACCATTGCTATCCATGTGTGAAATGAGTACTTTGGAGTGGCATTAGAGAACCACACTCCCGACACCCAATCACATACTGGGTGTACCTCTCTTATCAGATCCCAAGTCATCCGAGTTGAGAACTTTTGCTTGTAGTCTGAGTCTCTTCTCCATAAGGCAACATCTTCCACACTTGTTTTCTGATTAATTCTACAACGATCAATCAGAATCTCCACTTCATTTAGAGATTCTGCTCGGTGCCTTCTCCTTCTGTGAGTCCTCAGCAGCTCAGCAACTGTTGCCCCCTTACTGATACCCAAATCAATGCATCCTTTAGCACCAAACCTCTCTGCAAGGATACCTATATCTGACCAATTCTCGTACCAGAAAGAGGTTGTTTCTCCATTTTTTATTTCCTTTTTGTATAATGTTTTTGCTAGGTCTCTGAGCTTCAATATTTTTTTCCACATCCAGGAGCCAAGAGTGCCTCGATCGTGATCCCATAATGTCTTTTTTCGAGTAATTTGAGCTTTTACCCACTGACCCCAAAGAGAACTCTGCGTTTGCATTCGCCAAATAAGTTTCAATCCAGAAACAGTATTTATCTCCTTTAGGGGCCTTAAACCTAAACCCCCCTCCAGTTTAGGCCGACAGACATCCTTCCAAGAGACCTTTGCCTTATGCGCATTTAATGCCGGGCCTGACCAAAGAAACGCAGCACAAAGACGTTCAATTTCCTTGATACATTTTCCGGGAAGTCTATACGCTGATGACCAAAAGTTAACCACACTCATAAGCACAGATTTTATGAGCTGTAGCCTGCCTGCGAAAGAGAGATAGCGGTTGGTCCAAGAACTTATTCTTGTTTGAATCTTCTCAATCAGGGGCATATAGTCTTGCGCTTCATACCTTTAGTCATTCAAGGTAGACCGAGATATCTCACAGGAAGCTCTCCCATTTCAAAGGGGAAATTTAACAGGATACTGCTTTTAATACTTTCAGTTACACCGGCCATATACACTGTTGATTTCTCCAGACTTATTTTCAACCCAGACCAAAGAGCAAAGTCATCAAAAACCGTTATAACTCCCTCTATTGATCTCTTCGTCCCTTCCACAAACACCATGAGATCATCAGCAAAACAAAGGTGTGTCAATGTAAGGTTTTGAAAACGAGGATGGTAACCAAACTTCTTCTCTTTCGCTGCTTTATCTAATTTGTTGGATAAAACATTCATGCAGATCACAAATAAGTAAGGGGAAAGAGAGCATCCTTGCCTTAGTCCTCTTGCGCTTTGAAAATAGCCAGCTAGCTCTCCATTGACTTGAACAGAGAAGGAATATGTAGTTATACAGAGCTTTATCCAATGGATGAAACGTTCAGGGAATCCCATTGCTTTTAAGGTGTTCAGAACAAAGTCCCATTGGACAGAATCAAATGCCTTGGAGATATCAATCTTTATCGCACAGCATGGAGATATTGCATCACTATGATAGTCCTTAACCAATTCAGTGGCTAACAGAGTGTTTTCAATGAGTAATCTTCCCTGAACAAAAGCTGTTTGGTTAGGTGCTATGATGTGAGGTAGGAGGACTTTCAGCCGGTTTGCAATAATCTTAGAGATCACTTTGTAGATTACATTACAACAGGCAATCAGACGGTAATCTTTCATGACTGATGCCTCCTTCTTTTTTGAAATAAGAGCAAGAATAGTGGAGTTGATACCTTTAGGTAAGAAGCCTTTACTAAAGAAAGACTGTACTGCCACGGTAAAATCATTCCCCACTATTGGCCATATCGTTTTAAAAAACTCACATGGGAAGCAATCTGGTCCTGGAGACTTGTAGGCCGGCATAGAGAACAACACTTTTTTTATTTCTTCCGCAGAGACCTCCTTGAGAAGCCCTGTACAGTCCTCATATGTGCAGTGAAAGTCTATCAGATTGCCGAGCTCTTCTACTGAAACTCCGGCTTGCTCTCCTATGCCTTGTTGGAGAAAATCAGAAAAGAACTGAACGGCCGCTTTATTTCTCGAATGGTATTATGTGATTCCCTTACTTTAACTGCATTGTGGAACACCTTGTTGTTTTGATCTCCAAGCTTCAACCAGTGAAGCTTTGCTTTCTGCTTCTGAAAATCTTCATCTATCTCTGCAACATGAAGCCATCTTGCTTGCGCCTCGGCCTCCTCTGCTATAGTTTCATCCGATGGATTCTGGAGGGTTGCTTTCTGCTTCAGACAAAGTGTTTCGTATGCTTCNACCCACTGACCCCAAAGAGAACTCTGCGTTTGCATTCGCCAAATAAGTTTCAATCCAGAAACAGTATTTATCTCCTTTAGGGGCCTTAAACCTAAACCCCCCTCCAGTTTAGGCCGACAGACATCCTTCCAAGAGACCTTTGCCTTATGCGCATTTAATGCCGGGCCTGACCAAAGAAACGCAGCACAAAGACGTTCAATTTCCTTGATACATTTTCCGGGAAGTCTATACGCTGATGACCAAAAGTTAACCACACTCATAAGCACAGATTTTATGAGCTGTAGCCTGCCTGCGAAAGAGAGATAGCGGTTGGTCCAAGAACTTATTCTTGTTTGAATCTTCTCAATCAGGGGCATATAGTCTTGCGCTTCATACCTTTAGTCATTCAAGGTAGACCGAGATATCTCACAGGAAGCTCTCCCATTTCAAAGGGGAAATTTAACAGGATACTGCTTTTAATACTTTCAGTTACACCGGCCATATACACTGTTGATTTCTCCAGACTTATTTTCAACCCAGACCAAAGAGCAAAGTCATCAAAAACCGTTATAACTCCCTCTATTGATCTCTTCGTCCCTTCCACAAACACCATGAGATCATCAGCAAAACAAAGGTGTGTCAATGTAAGGTTTTGAAAACGAGGATGGTAACCAAACTTCTTCTCTTTCGCTGCTTTATCTAATTTGTTGGATAAAACATTCATGCAGATCACAAATAAGTAAGGGGAAAGAGAGCATCCTTGCCTTAGTCCTCTTGCGCTTTGAAAATAGCCAGCTAGCTCTCCATTGACTTGAACAGAGAAGGAATATGTAGTTATACAGAGCTTTATCCAATGGATGAAACGTTCAGGGAATCCCATTGCTTTTAAGGTGTTCAGAACAAAGTCCCATTGGACAGAATCAAATGCCTTGGAGATATCAATCTTTATCGCACAGCATGGAGATATTGCATCACTATGATAGTCCTTAACCAATTCAGTGGCTAACAGAGTGTTTTCAATGAGTAATCTTCCCTGAACAAAAGCTGTTTGGTTAGGTGCTATGATGTGAGGTAGGAGGACTTTCAGCCGGTTTGCAATAATCTTAGAGATCACTTTGTAGATTACATTACAACAGGCAATCAGACGGTAATCTTTCATGACTGATGCCTCCTTCTTTTTTGAAATAAGAGCAAGAATAGTGGAGTTGATACCTTTAGGTAAGAAGCCTTTACTAAAGAAAGACTGTACTGCCACGGTAAAATCATTCCCCACTATTGGCCATATCGTTTTAAAAAACTCACATGGGAAGCAATCTGGTCCTGGAGACTTGTAGGCCGGCATAGAGAACAACACTTTTTTTATTTCTTCCGCAGAGACCTCCTTGAGAAGCCCTGTACAGTCCTCATATGTGCAGTGAAAGTCTATCAGATTGCCGAGCTCTTCTACTGAAACTCCGGCTTGCTCTCCTATGCCTTGTTGGAGAAAATCAGAAAAGAACTGAACGGCCGCTTTATTTCTCGAATGGTATTATGTGATTCCCTTACTTTAACTGCATTGTGGAACACCTTGTTGTTTTGATCTCCAAGCTTCAACCAGTGAAGCTTTGCTTTCTGCTTCTGAAAATCTTCATCTATCTCTGCAACATGAAGCCATCTTGCTTGCGCCTCGGCCTCCTCTGCTATAGTTTCATCCGATGGATTCTGGAGGGTTGCTTTCTGCTTCAGACAAAGTGTTTCGTATGCTTCTGTTGCTCTCTTCTGCAGGTCACCTAGTTGCTCCCTACCCAGGTTCCTTATCAGAGGTTTTGATTCTTTTAGCTTTTTTGATAGACGGAAAATTGCTGATGTAGAGTGATGAAGATTCCCTGTTGTAGCCCAAAATCTCTCCACCATTGGTAGAAAATCAGGAAGTTTGCTTATGGCGTTGATACGCTTCACCTTTGGTTTTTGGATCTGCAGCTGGATACGACATCTGAGATTATCAGAGCAACCTCCCGCTTCAAAGACACAATAAGCATGTGAGTAACGGTGAAGCCAAGTGTCATTCATGAGCACTCTATCCAATTTTTTACAGATCAGATCCTGATTCCTTTTACTGCACCATGTGAACTTTGGACCTTGAGAACCTAAATCCGTCAGATTGCAGTGAGTTACTATTTCCTGAAAATCTCTCATTCCCGGAGGCAAATGTGGAGAGCTATCAAAAGCTGAATGCTCCTCGACATCCAAGATTTCATTGAAGTCACTCATAACCACCCAACTTTTATTTTTGAATAAAGGAGAATCCTGATGATTCCTCAGATCAGACCAGAGACTCCTCCTCTCTTCCACAAGATTTCCTGCATAGACAGAACTGCAGAAGAATTCCTCACTCTCCCCCTCCATCAAAACAGAACAAGTTATTAATTGATCGCTCTTAAAGACTGGGGTTACCCGTACAGTTGAACTCCACACCACCCAAATACGACCACCCCGGCTGAATTCATAATTTGACATAAATGACCACCCATTAAAGACTGAGTTTGCAATTTTTCCTGCTTTATTCTCCTTGACTCTCGTCTCTAATAAGCATCCAAATTGCATATCAGTTGTTCTTATCCAATTACGGACCACGGAATGTTTAATAGATTTGTTGAAACCGCGCACATTCCAAAAGAAACTGGACATTTAAAGATTTTTACAGGAGGACCTTCTTCTCGAAGCAACCAGATTTTCATCCAAAGTTGCAGGAGCTTGAGTCCTCTGAGTTTCTTTTTGCTGTTGCCTTGATTTTCTTGACAAGAGCTGGCGTTGACTATCTTTTTTCTCCTTAGCCATCTGTTCTGGAACATCCTCGTTCAAACTTGTTTCTACGTCCTCCACCTTTTCCTCTTGGTGCTCCTTCAACTCTACTATTTCACCTTCTTCTTCTTCCACACTAAGTACTGCAAATTTCGATGCAGAGAAAATTTGTACTGTCTCCGAACTTTCTATTTGCTTAGTAGCACTGCGGTTACCTTTTTTCAGCGAGACCTGAGACCATTCCGTCTCCTCATTCTTGTTCTCTGACTGTATTGGTTGAGCAATACCCCTCTCTGTATCATGAGCAGCCTGTTCTTTAGTTATGATTTCTTCCACTTCAGCAGAATTAGACTCTCTTCTCAGAATTGTGATCGGGTTAACGAATGCAGTTCCCTCTTTCTCCTTGTCTTCCTTCTCATTTAACAGTTCATTTTTGTTTATCACACAGACTTTCTCCAAATGTCCCCATTTCTCACACAATGTGCATCGTGGAGGCAACCATGGATAGTTAAAGTCAACCATAAAATCCTTACCATTCTTTGAAAATCTTATTTTTTAGGTAGCTCTTTGGATATGTCTGCGTTGACAAACACCTTAGCCACGTCAAACTTTTTGCAAGCTGCAGTTTCCGGGTGGAGCCTCACTGGGTGACCCACTACACTCGTAATGAAACTTAGAGCTTCCCATGAAAACATGTTTAGAGGGACCTTTCTTAAATGAACCCATAAAGGGATTACTTTGTCTTCCAGTTTCTCCTGCTCTGTTATTGGATCCCATTTTGAGACAACCATTGGCATCTCTGCTATATTCCACATCCCTCTCCGTATTATCCTTGAGCGAACATGCGGATTACTAACTTTGAATTTCACCACTGTATCGTTTACCTCAAATACTTCAATCTTTGGAGCATCCACTCCCTGATTCCAAATCTTATTAACGATGGCATGTATTTTTGCCACATGAGGCGCCTTCGATAGGAACTTTCCCACGAGAAAATCCTCCCATAATGGCGTAGAACTATCGAGAATACCATCTGGAATCTCTACCGATTGTTGACCATCTTGAGTTGTTATTTCAACATCATACTTCTTTAGTACTTGCTTATTTTGAACGAGTGATGCCCATGAAACAGTCGGAGGAGTTGACTTAGGACTTTCAGGAATCCAAAGAAGATTTTCAACAGCTGAACTTCTCCAAAACCATGATGAGGACAATCTCTTTGATATGTCTTAAATCTCAACCATGAAGTTTTGAAGGCTTCAGTAGGCCCCTAAATAAATGCAGCAATTTTTATCCTCAACTCCTCAGACCTTGCATCATGAAAGAAGTTCAAGAGAAATGTTTTTTTTTTGGTGTCAAACCAGGTAGTAAGAGATCCAGGTAGTAAGAGATCCTTGTTGTAGTTGCTTCAGCCAATAAGGTGCATCCCCAACAAGAGAGTATGAGAACAGCTTGCAAAAAAGGTAGTCTTCAGGGACATCATTCATCTTAATTCTTGACACCAAGTCCTCAAAATTATCAATGTGGTCCATTGGATGTTCATGAGGAAGACCATGGAAAAGATGCTGACCCACGAGAGTGTAATAGATATGTTTCAGCTCAAAGTCATTCCTCTGAAAGGGAGGAGGGCGAATCGCAAACCTATTAGCATAGAACTGATTAGGCCTGTTGAAATCAACTAGGGTCCTCCCACGAGCAGGCATCACAGCAGCAGCTACCTGTTGTTGCCCAGCAGCAATGTCACAGGGTTGTTGTCCAATCGTAGAAATCTGCTCCTCGATGACATTACCCTCTTCGTCAATTCTAATGCCAGCCTCGTTGTACATGTGACCCTCTTGGTCTCCTAAGACTCCAATTGCATGAGGTCTGATGATAACCATCTGCATATCTGCTGAACTTGTTGCTTTCCGATTCGTGCGCTCTAACTCTCTCAGCTCCTGATTAGATAAATTCAAAAGCAGAGAATCACTATGCATCAACCTGAAAAATAGGACAAAAGTGATAGAACTTTGTAAGTAAACTGAAAAAATAAGTTTAAACTAAATTCTAGTCCAAGTCTAATAGCGAGTTCAATGAATCCCCGATAACGGCGCAAAAAGTTGATCTGCTCAAATTTACCCTGGAGCTACTCTCCAATCTAAGATATCGTTGTAGTATTTAGGGGTCGAATTCCACATAGATTCAGTTGTTCACTCAATAGACTAACATGCATTCGAATTAAGCTAAACAGTAATGATTGCAATAATAAAAGCAACCAAACGAAATCAAGAGTAATTTGTAGATTAATGGAGGAAATGTTAGACTTGGGGAAATTGTTTCAGTAAATCAGAATTGCAAACCAGAAAGAATCGCAGGGATTTATTGAGCACTGTTCTTAAACTCAAATCACAATGATAAGACCAATCAACTTTCGTTGCAGAGGTTTCTATGTCTAACAACCTAGAAAACCAAATTATTTGTGAGTTCTAAGATCTAAACATGCAGTAAGCTCAAGTTCGATATGTTCACAAAACCTCTAAGTCAAATTCCTTTGCAAATAGATGTTTTGTTCCTCTAAGACCAGTTCAGTAAGTCAATAACAGTTTCGTGTCTACCAACTTTCCTAAGATCTAAATTCCAAGTGATCAATCCATAATTAGCATTAAATTCAATCCAGGGAAAGAACCTATAAGTTTACCCTCACAATTCATTCCAATTTAATAATTCATCAAAATTTAAAAAACCCCAAATCTAACAAACAGATTACTCAGACATAATTGATGAAAGCATAATCATAGAATGAAGAAATTACATTGAGAAATTAATGAAAGAATTAAAGGAGTTTGAAATCTTCTTCTCTCTGACAAGGTGAGTTCAGATTTGTCTCTCCAAAAACTCCCAAACAATATCTCCCCGAGTCTGATAATAGAAAATAGAATAGGTCCTAAAACAATGACCTTACAACATATATAAAACCTAAAAATACGAAAAGGATTTGTATTGTAAGTATCTGGAACTTGCGGGCAAATCTTCTTTTTCGTTATTCTCGTAAACCAACGGTCAGAACGTAGTCTCCGCCTTGCTCTGAAAAGAACCTCAGCTCAATATGCTCCAAAAAAACTCCACAATCTCCAATTAAATCTCAAACGTACCTAAACCTACAAAAAACTCGACAAGATTCAAAAAAAATTCTTTGCCTCTAAAAACACAACTTATACGACGGTGAAAATCCATAAAAAACCATGATATATCATCGATCTTGTTCCCGGTTTTGCCACCTGAGTTTGAGACTCATGTTGTTTTAGAAGATGACGCAAATCACGTTTGGAGATGAAGCTAGAAGCAGGTAAGAGGAAACAAAATCATATTCACCAAACTAACACTAATTGCGAGTGCTGATGATACAAACGGCATTTCCTATGAACTTCAACTCCAATGTTGGAATGTCTGATCTCTCTTCCTCGAACAAGTGCTTGCAACTTAAATATTCCCTTAACACAGCACAGAATCGCAATAGCTAGGAAACTTTTTGAATTAAACAGTACAGATTATAATGTCAAATCTCAAATTATGTATAGTAAAGCAAAAAGAAGAGACAGAAGAAATTTACATTTCCTGAATCACATAATGAAAACTGTAATATAAGGAAACTTAAAAGAGAGATGCACCATTAAAAAAAATCTGAATCGTTTCAAATCAAATAACATAATAAACAAGCTCAACAACACATGATTTTTTCGCATACAAATCTTATGAACAACTAAATTAATAAAAAAAAATGTATCAGATTCAGACCAACAAAGACATATATATGTACATCCACCATTAATGAGAGTAAAAAAACTCAACACACAAACCACATGAATAATATATAGATTATCCATCGATTGAACTAAAAACTCCATGAAAACACATAGTAATCTATAACCTGTTGGGAATCCAATCAGTCTCATAGACAATACCAAACACATTAGCAAGGTGTTCAAGAGCACCATTAACTAATCTGATTCAACCAAAAGGAACATCCATAGATACAAGTATATTTACTCATACCCGAGAAGATAATCAAACAATATTGCAAGGTCTGAACTTTCCTCTCAAGCCAATTAACACTTACCCAATGGAAAAACGAAGAGGAGTAAAGAGGAGGACAAAATCACAAATAAGTTGATGTTGCCAATGTTTTCTTTCTTCACAGAACTATAGAAGCTGGACGAGAGGGAGAGTGTAAGCAGCTGTCGTTGTTGTTTGTGTGTCTTCATCGTCTTTGGAGCTTCAGATTCATCTTCAGGTACGTGTTGGCTGCCTCAATGTGAATTTGAATTTAAAAATTTCCCTCTTTTGCGCTTTCGTTCAATATAGCACAAGGTCGACCCAATATTATTGAATGACTTCATCTTCTTTCTTCTCGGGATATTCAGATTTTGTGGTACGATTTAAGTTATGTTTTTTGTAGTTAGATCTTGTTTTAACATGGAAAATTTTCATTAATTTTTAAGTTTAAAGATAAAATTTGAATTAATCTTTTGCTTGACTGACGCTCTCGTATGATTTTATGATTTTTCTGTGTTTTTGTTGGGAAATCCAAGGAGGAGATGAAACTGGTCGGTATCCTATAACCATTTTTATGCTTCTTACCTTTGTTTGAAATTATTCATTTCCTTCAAGTTTCTTTGTTTGGAAGCTCAAAATTTCTAAAAGATCTAATTTTAGTTTCAATGTAGTCAATGAAGTTGAATCATTGTACAAGTCATAGAACGACCAAGACAACAACAACAAAATCTCCGAACTAGGAAGACAAGACTTTCATAATTGACAAATCTTGGATTTCTATATGTAATGTATATATTACATTTTGCAAATTATTATTATATATTAAAGAGAAATTTCATAATATGGGAATCAAAGTTTCCAAAATTAACTGACAGATAGGTGTGATTCTCGGCTAACTATTCATGTACGAGAAGTTGAAAGAACCCCTATACATTTAGGGTTGTCGAGATGAATGAGAGAAATCTGACGAGATCGATGTAAAGTTTCTATTTTTACATCTGGATTTTGTCGATCTTGATATGTTTTGCGATAATGAAGAGTAGTTGGGTTTAATTTCTAAAGAGGATGAGTTTATTTAAGTTTGCTTATTTGCTTCTGATTGTTTATGCTTTATAAAGAGGATGCGTTGAAGAGATCTGGGTTCTGTTTCCCTTAAATCTCCAAGTAAGTTTTCACTTTTTCTCAGATTTTGTTTATGTATTAATGTTGCTTGAGTGTTCGTTGAAACACTGATTTTGTGAGAGCTTTAAGAGTTTCCTCTTTTGTATGTATTTGTTAAGGTCGGGAAGAAATATATATCTTTGAAGCTAAAAGCATTCAGAGAATGGAGCATTTCATTTTTCTCAACACTTCTATGGAGGATTCATCCTATGAATCTTATATCGTTCTTCTATCACATTATTCGTTGATACAGATTTAAATCTCATCACCAGTTGGAGTTCTTGAGTAGATGTTAATCTCTGTTGCTCTTTATTATTCGTGGTAATGCTTAGAACTCTTGAATTCAAATAATTTTTCATTTTGGATCTCTTTGGATTCTTTGTGTTAAATTGTGTTTATTTTTGGTTTTTAGATTCTAAATTGATAAAGTGTATTTTTGATGCTTTTGAAGAAGATGAGCTTAGTTTTCTGCAATTTTTTGTTAATAACAATGTATAACAATGTTAATCTCCAATTTTTTGTTTACTTATTGTTTATAATAACATTAGAAAGCAATGTAAGCATGCAATAAATTAATTCACTGTGTAACATTGTTGGCATATAACTATTTTTATTTGCTTATTTATCGTTGTGGTATGTTTGCTTATCTAATAAATTAACATTGATTGTATGAAAATGTAATCTCCAATATTGTGTTTTTTATTTATCATAAAATAATGTTAAGAGACAATGTTAGCATTCAAGAAAACTGTATATCTTTTAACAAATTTGGCATATAATAATTTTTGTTTGCTTATTTATCGTTGTAATATAGATTTTTATTTAATAAATTAGCATTTATCATATAAATAATTTAGTCTCCAACTTTTGTTTATTTATTTATTTATTGTATAATAATATTAGTCTTCATAGCTGTCCATTAATCGTAATTAAAATCCAAAATATCTGAATCATAAAATAATTTACCGTATAACAATGTTGACATATAATAATTTTTTTTTGTTTATTAATTATTTTCATATGTTTCTTTATTTGACAAATTAAAATTTATTTTATAACAATATTAATCTCCAAATTTTGTTGTTTATGTATTTTATAACAATATTATGATGCAACTTTAGCATTCAATAAAATAGTTTACTGTTTAAAAATGTTAGCAAATAACAATTTTGTTTGCTATTTATCATTGTTTTGCTTAATTAATAACAATGTTAACCTCCAATTTGTTTACTTATTGATCTTATAATAATGTTAGCTTTATGTACTGTCCATTCATTGTTGTTAACATTCAGACTATTGAAGAGTAGCAAAGTTTTGTGACTAATTTGCGAGTGTTTATATATATATATATATATTTAGTCGTTAATTAGTCGGTACTACTGATGAAATTAGCGACTAATTATTAGCTACTAACCATTTCAGTTACTAATTAGTCACAAATCTTAATTTATGACTGTTTTGCAACTATTTCCGTAAAAATCTGTTTTCCTTTACATCAAATATGTCAACTTGGTTAAATATATTTACTTGCATTATAATATTTACTATGAATTTTCAATGAAGTGTTCAATTTTTTGCAAGTAGATAACACTATTTTGAGAGATGTCCATGTTGTAACAAGTGGCAGGTCCTGCAAAATTAGGGGTTTATAAAAAATTAGGGCCCCAATTTTTTTTTCTGTAAAACAGAATATAAAGCTTAACGAACAAAAACAGAGCAGAAATAGCTCAAACAACATATTTGAAAGATAGACTCGTGGAAGAAAAAAAAGAGAAAAATAAACTTTGCGATCCACTAAAGAAATAGATCTTAGTTTAGTTTTTATTTTAGTTGTGAGTTTCAAGTAAATTCTGATTTTTTTATTCTCTTTATTCATTTCTAAATGTTATTAAGGATAAAACAAACAAAAAACATTTAATAGGTTTTAAAAAACGGGTGCCCAAAGCAAACACTTTAGTTCCCTCTGTCCAAGGCCGATTCTGATTGCAATGTCTTAATCTTTTTTAAACAAAGAATTTAAGTAAATCACTATTAGCAACGATTGAACCCTTATTACCCATAAGCTAGATGAAATTACTTACCATTATACTACGGTGTCATAATTATTCCACCTTAAAGATTAAACAAACCATTTCGGCAGGTTAACAGCTTTGTAGCAAACAAAGTCAGAAGGCTAAATACCAACAAAATGTTATATTTGACACTCAGCAAACCTCATAGATAGAAAAAATAACAAAATACAACTTCATCAACAAAAAGCTTTAATAAGCTTTGTCCTTGATACTTTATTGGAAGCAAAATAATTTGAAGGTAAATCATACAAAAAAAAAGAAGAACGTAAAGATCTCATACTGAAGCCAAACGGTACACTTGAGGTAAACTCAAGCACTTTCTTTGTAGCAATGGCAGTGGTTATCGATTCCCTCAACAACGCCTTTACAGACTGCACTTGCTCCAAATGTATTTACGCAACAATTACAACAATCATTATTTGAACCCGTGAAAGGCACCGGCCCACACTCCTCTGAGAACATAGGGGTGCTAGTGCATCCATTTGGAAGGCATTGAGGGGGAGGGGACTGAGGGGGAGGGGATTGAGGGGGAGGAGACTGAGGGGGAGGAGACAGAGGTGCTGGGAATTCACCACTTTCTTTATAGCAATGGCAGTGGTTGTCGATTCCCTCAACAACCCCTTTACAGACTGCACTTGCTCCAAATGTGTTTACGCAACAATTACAACAATCATTATTTGAACCCGTAAAAGGAGCTGGCCCACACTCCTCCGAGAACATAGGGATGCTACTGCATCCATTTGGAAGGCATTGAGGTGGAGGAGACTGCGGGGGAGTGGATTGAGGGGGAGGGGACTGAGAGGGAGGGGATTGAGGGGCAGGGGATTGAGGGGGAGGAGACTGAGAGGGAGGGGATTGAGAGGGAGGAGACTGAGGTGCTGGGGATTGAGCACTTTCTTTGTAGCAATGACAGTGGTTTTCGATTCCCTCAACATATCCTTTACAGACTGCACTTGCTCCAAATGTTTTTACGCAACAATTACAACAATCATTATTTGAACCTGTGAAAGGCACTGGCCCACACTCTTCTGAAAACATAGGGGTGCTAGTGCATCCTTTTGGAAGGCATTGAGGTGGAGGGGATTGAGGTGGAGGGGATTGAGGTGGAGGGGACTGAGGTGGAGGAGACTGAGGGGGAGGAGACTGAGTGGGAGGAGATTTAGTGGGAGGGGTTTGACGCGGAGGGGACTTAGGGGGAGGGGATGGAGCACTTTCTTTGTAGCAATGACAGTGTTTTTCGCTTCCTTCAACAACTCCTTTACATACTGCACGAGTTCCAAATGTGTTTACACAACATTTACAACAATCTTCGTCTGTACCTATAAACGGCTCTGGCCCACACTCCTCAGTAAAGACAGGATTAGTGCATCCACTTGCAAGGCATTTAGGCTTAGGGCAAGTAGGTGCTGGGCATTGAGGATCGGGGCAAGTAGGCATTGGGCATTTAGGCTTGGGGCATTGAGGCTTTGGGCATATAGTCTTAGAGCATTTAGACTCAGGGCATTTAGGCTTAGGGCATGTAAGCTTTGGGCAATAGGGCTTGGGGCATTTAGGCGTAGGACAGTTAGGCTTCGGACATTTTTGCTCAGGGTATCTAGCCTCACTCTTGATGATTCCTAAATGTAGATATATTCATGAGATCAGGATCGTTAGCAGACTATAATTAATTAAAAGACAACTGCGAAGTATAAAAAGATATCAGCTTCATTGAACTGTTACCGGTTGAAGCGATCGCCAGGACAAAGAAGAGCACGGAGAAGCTGATGGAGTTGAAGTTCTTTGCCATTTCTTTAATTTATTCAATATTGACTTTGAGGAGAGATATGCATACGTATGGTGATCTATATATTGTCAAAATTTTGTATATTTCTTATAATTGTTTAACCCCTACTCTCTTCTCTAATGTCGCCATAATTCATAATGTCGCCATAATTCGACACTGCCGTCTCGTGCTCATTACAACTCCGTTTTCCAAGTCTATGGTTTTCTAAATCATGAACTTGTCTTATATAATTTAAAAAGAATAAAAGTTAAGTTCTGGCTGTCTCTGTCCTCATAACTGATTTGTCTTGTCTATTTTTGTTCTTTAGTTTGGAAGAATATCGTTTGAATAATAATAATGTACGTTGTTGTCCTTGATATAGGTAGAGTGTGGCGCGCACGAATTTTGGAGAGTTTTTGTTTTATCAGTTCTTTTAACAAAGTTTACGGTTCATTATAATATGCACTAGGTTTTGTCCCCTCGCGCCATCTTATCTTGACGCTATGGCGGAGTTCGGGAACCCCTATTTTCCTTTAGAAAATGCGGTATTATGATTTGGGTTGATCCAAACCCGTAATAAAACCCCTAAGTTGAACCTGACCTGATGGTAAATCTTACTTAGTTGAGAGATGAGCCTGAAAGATGCTTAAATTGTCACATTGTTCCCACATGTTTTACAAAATATTAAACTGGCCCTTCTTGGTTCCATCAGAATTGTGTCAGATGATTGAATCATTGGGGATGATGAATACCTCAAATCTGTGAATATCGGACACTTGTGTTATTTTTTGGTTATGCTTCAAGTTTAGTGAAACTGAATTAAAGGAAAGAAAGCGATTATTAACTAGATTACTGATAGTCAATTACATTAAACTTGTGTGTCAGTGTCAATCTATTTATAATCTAAGAGAGAAGTTATCCATCTTTTGAATCGTTTAATTAAGATGTGATTATAGTTGTTCACTTGATCATGTGGAAGTAGAGAGATGTGATTAGTTGTTTTGTTTATATATAGATCAATGGATGTGTTAAATCTCTCTGTCGCCTACGGAAATATTAGAACAGACTTTCACATGGTTGTATCTTCAACATCTGGAAAAAATGTATTAATGGAATTTATCTGCTAAGATAATCTCCGTATAAGCAATTTACAAGGGTTTATTTTTCAATGGTTCTGAGATAAGTCGTGTCTAATAGTTTCAATTTATCTACTTGGATAATCTCAAAATGCAAATTCTGTTCGTCATGTTTAATAACTGGTAATTGGTTCTTTGTCATATTCTCTGCGATCAAATGATTTTAATTAGTGCATCACCATCAGTCTAATACCCATTTAGAGTATCTGATAAATTTAGTATAAATAGATTTTTCATGATTTTAGTTAAATAATTAAACTATATTTATTTTTTAAGTTAAACCAATTATTAACAACTATGTGGTATTTGAGTCTCTAAAATGGATATTTCATGTATCTCAAATCAGACATGATCTCTGATTTTTTTCTAATTCTCTCTCATCATTTTCTATTTTTTTCTTGTTTTTAATTGCATGAACCCCTTCTTCAACCCACTGATGGAAATGGCTTTAGAACTTAAATTAGGGACCTGATTTTCTTCAACAACATAACAACAAGCGTCTGATCACTTGTTTAGTTGTTCTTTCATCATACATGACAATAGTTCTAAGTACTAACTTTTAAATCCCTCTTATGTAAGAGAGGACGTCCGTTATCTTACAATAAACCAAACTTAATTACACGGTCTAGATAAACCGGCTACAGTAATCGTATATGTAACTGTTCAAACCAAGAACATATTTAGAAATAATTTTAACAGAAGGTACAATTTTATTAATTTTTAAAAATAAAATAAAATATCTTTATATAATTTTTTTTGTTTATAATACTATATCAGATTTCCGAATGCCAGATAATGGTATAGTATTGTTTATCACTCTTAAATAGCCCATTAAAATGTTTTAGTAAAATTATTATTTAAAATAGTGTGAATTATATATTTTTATATTTTAAAATCAAATTATTAGTTATGAAATATACAAAAAGATGATAATATTAGCAATAGAATATAAATAATATATTTCGGGTGTAGTAAAAAAGAGTATGTATTTATAAATAAATATGGATGATAAACTGGAAAAGTAAATTAAATGAAATCTAACTACTAATCAAAAGATGGAATTGAATCTATTTGTTGGAGAAGAACTTCTAGTCTAGAGTATATATCATATAAGTAAAACTGTATTTAAAAAAGTATGTACAAAAATAAAAGAAATGAAAAAAATTATAGCTGATTTGGAAAATGAAATACCCACAAACTGTCATGTTTGACATTCAACAAACCTCAAAGATAGAAAAAAAAAAAACAATGTACAACTTCATCAACGCCAAGCTTTAATAAGCTTTTTCCTTGTTTGACAAAAAAAAATTATTGATGTTTTTCTGGAAGCAAAAAAAAAAAAACATTACACTCAGAGCTGGTCTTATACCGAGCGAATTAAAGCGATGTTTTGGGCCCCTGTGTTTAAAAATCTATCAAAAGTTTTTTTGTTGTTTATATCATTAATAACATTTAAAAATGAAAGAAGATATTAATAAAAAATCATAATCTACTTATATATTAAAAGAGAAGTAATTAGATGATGTTTTGCTTATGGGTCACTTTCTCATTTTTCCTTAATCTTTTTATTTTTGATTTATTTTTAATTACTATCTCTATTACTAAACACTATTAAACTTTTCTAAAAATTAAATTTAAATCTTTAGTAAATTTCTACCTCTCCTATTTATTTGGTCAAATAATCAAATATTATAGAGGAAATTATATAAAATTTTAAAAAAATTATTAACAAATTCTATTCTGTAATAAATGAAAAAAAGAAATTACAAAAGGTATATTACTTTTATTTAAAATACAAGATATATGTATTTATATCACACATGGCAAATCAAAAATTAATAATTATAAAAATGTGTAACTAAATTAATGGGCTCCTAAATAATTAAAAACGAAAATGAAAAATAAAACTACATATATATTAAATTATTAAATCAAATAATAAATGTGAATAAATAAGATTATAGATAAATTATTTGTATGAATCATAAAATAAATTTTTTATAAATATGCATACAAAAAATAACTACTATATATTAAAAAAAACATTTAGGACATTTTTTTTGCTTAGATGTCAAATTCTCATTTTTCCTCAGCATTTTTTTTCATTAATTTCAAATCCTTATCTCTATAT